>LPNX010838135.1:3905-20848 GCA_001517045.1 Pseudotsuga menziesii | reverse complement strand
TACATATTTGACACCTAGGACTTGCTTCCTATCTTTTATTGGGTGAGGATGGTACTGCTATAGGATGAAATAATATAACCTTTAATGAAACATACAGTCTATAGGACTGACTTCGAACTAAACGTGTCTTATTATGGTTGAAACTTGAAATGACTTGCTGTAGGTTAATTCAAATCCCTCTTATTGCAGGTATTCCCTGTTGATTACTTGAATTATGTAGTATTGTACTTTTCAGATTGTTTGTTAATTAAATATACTAGTGTATTTACTATTACTTCTATGGTTGCTTTCTGAGATTACAATGTGTTAATCATGCGTCAATATTCTGTGTTATAATGGTGTATGCCACGTTATAAGTATCATTCATATCAATTGGTTAATGGGTGGTTGGTTACATCCTTGAGGATGCCAGGCGAGGAAGCCATAAAGCACAAATCATTAGAATTGGGTTCAAAATGTTGTTTTGACTCAGGATCATCAGACCTGCTTGAGATGGTTACATGTGAGGCATCTGACATGGGATAGCAGTGGTTTTGGTCTCAAGTATATTGGTTGGTAGCCATCTACATAATTTTGTGGGGTTTCTAGAAGCCAACAATGAGATTGTATTTCTTTGCACACCATGATTCGTATACTAACATACCTAAGCAACCTGAATGTTTTGACTAATAGTATGTTGTTGTGATGCTTTTGTTTTGTCAAAGTAGAGGTGCACATGTGTTACAGCCGGTAATGTGTAAAAGAGGATATTTTAGCAAAGGTTATACTATATAGTCTATATGTTTTGTATATCACATTAATAACAATGTTGCTATACTATTTCAAATTTCAATGAATGCCTGAACATTATCGTTGTAGGTTATAGATAGAGAGATGAAACAAGTCACTTCAGTTTTAGGTTATTATTTTTTCCTTGGTTATTTGAGATTGTTTAAGTTGTATTGCAGGTATTATATTTTAGAATTATGTTCAATGACATTGATATTTTAAATTGGCATTTGCAGAGTGGGTGATGTTTTATCAGCTTTGACAGCAAAAAAAGAATATATACCTTACACAAACTCAAGGCTCACTCAAATACTATCTGATTCTTTGGGTAATGAGCATTGGCCTTTTTTTCTTTAACATACATAAAGTTAAAAGGTGAACTATTTGGAATCTTTGGATTATATTCATATATATTTTGTGGACATTTAGTCTGCATCTTCTGGTGTGACAATTCAGTAGTCGTTGTTTAAAGTCACAAATAAACAATCTTATTTACAGAGGTAATTAATGACATTTTTTGTTGTTTGTTACTTTTGTTTTTTCCTTAATTCATTGCAATAAAATTTTATAAATATTGACATACTAACATGATTAATTGTCTTCTTTGAACCTTGATGTGATTCCTTATTGTTTTAGAGTGTATATTTTTTTTGCTAGAGGAAAATAGATTATTAACCACAAGTCAACAAGCAATTGAAAGCTTTGTAGTTCACAAAATTCAGGATGTTCAGATTACACTGCAAACCACTAAGATTATCAAACCAGCATATCCCACTCCTATCCCAACTACAAATATAATTTGGGTTTGCTTTTATACAATCCAGATCATTTTTACCTTTCAATCCAAAAGAAGACAGGAGAACATACTGTTGACAGGTTTCATAATGTTTATAAACAGAGAATGTGTGGTGACAGCCATTTATATGGGTCCTGATGGTCCTAGTCCTCTGTAATGAACTTGATGTCAACTTTCTTCCCTGGGGCTTCCTTCAATGCTCATTGCTAGACTTTTCCATGATACCTGTGCAGGTGCAACTTGGCCTCTGCCTTTCATGAACCTGACCCTAGGGATGGCCACATCACCTTGGACCTGCCGGATGTTCACACTACAATTCTTTGGTTGATTGAGGCATAGGAATTTAAACCTAAGGGGGAAGATCCCGTCCCCTTGTCTCCTTAATAGATCGTTTGATTTTACTTGTCCTTAACCCTCTTTTCCCATCAATGGCTTTTTTGGCCATCCAATCAGCCACTTTGTTTGCTAATCTTCTTGTGTGATTGAAATGTATACTCAGCTCTGTAATTTCCTTTTTAATCCATCCAAGTTTGCCTCTTATAAACCGGGCTTTACACATGGCCTTATTATTGATGATCTTGTTTAGAAGTTTGGCGTAATCTTCCACTGCAAATTATTGAAATCCCTGTGTAAGACAAGGTTTAATCCCTTTGGCCAAGGTTTCTGCCTTAGCCTGGTTACTTGATGCAATTCCAATAAATTCATGATATAGGAAGAGCATGCCCACATATGTTGTAAAACCACTGAGACATCTATTCCAGGTCTCAACTTTGGTCTGAGATCATTTCCTTATCCAGATTGAGTAGTGGGATATTTGTCACTAGATTTCTCTAATCCCTCAGATATTAGAAGTGCTGTAGTAGGTAGCACCTTGCTTACCTCCAAGATTATCCAACCTGGTCTACTCAACAAGGGCCATTCTCACATCACTTCTTAGAGGATATTCTCAGGCTATGAGAGTTCAGGTAATAAAAGCAAAAAAGTAATATAAAGAAAAGAATTCGAAGGGGAAAACAGAGCAGTTCTGGAATAGAGAGCATGCTTTGATAACAGAGTTTTTGAGCCATGAAATATATAGCCATGGGAAGCTATAAAATAATGGAGAATAATAAGAGTACTGTTGTGAAGCAGTAGAGGCCATATTGAATAGGAAGACAACCTGAATTTATTGCCAGGTAGAAATAAAGCTGGTCATTAAATTCTCCAATAACCTAGTGAAACCTTTTTAGAGTCAAAATCTGCTCATAGAGAGTAGATTCACTTTTCTGTGCACACACTGAAGAGCACTAAGGGAAAGAAGAGGACCTCTAAGAAACTCTTGAGTAGGGAAGGAAGCAAAGCTCCCTTGTGTTTTGTGGGGCAGGCATTGTGAGTGCCACTGCTGGTTTGATAATAAGATTGGAAAATACTCATCAACAGTAAGTGTCTTGGTGTACCTTTTTTTATTTTTATGGAAATTGGTAGCCTTAATTAAGAGTTTTAACACTTGTATTATTTGAATTCAATATTCTTTTTTTCTAGTGTAATTCTGTAGTGCTGATAAATGCTTCCATTGTAATCTATTGCTAGAATGAACGAAGATAAAGAAATCTGGCATAAATTGCTTGAGAAGCCACTTAGCTTATAAAGATTGGTTTCTTAAATGATAGTATTGATAAATAATAAGGAAGATATCCCCTGCATATTACATAATCCCCCACATATTATGTAAATAATTAGTAAAGACAAATTAAACAAGCAGGAACAAAGAGTAGTAAAAACATAAATAGGACACTGATAAAAGAAGAATAATGAAACCAAACATAATTTGAACGTTGTACTCATCAAGTTGTGGGATCGAGGCATATCTGTATATCATACAAGCTTTCCTCAAGCCATATGTACCTTACGTTCCTTGTCAGAGATGCTTGGGACTGGATGTAAGTTAAAGTGACCTTTGGTAGCTTTGTAAATGTTATTTATAAACCCCATTTTGCTACTGAAAAGGATTTTGAGAGAAAGAAAGCAGCTATCTCCAGAAAATCCCCTTGGTATAAGTTCTGAAATTTCTTTAGAGGGCACAAACCTCACCCTGAGCCACATTTCATTATCAAGTTTGATGTATTGTTTTACCTTAAGAATATTCATGAGTTTATTCCTGAAAATTGTGAGGAAACTTATTCTGTTCTCTGGAGTATGGGTTGTGCAGTCAAGTTCACCCTTGCAAATGAGATTGTTTGGGAGGTGGTAATAACCAGTTGAATGGAGTTTTGCATCTCTCAGGTGCCAGTCACCTGATTTTTATCTTGAGGCTGTCAGGTACATGCTTAGAATTTAGCACAGGGTTGCAAGTTCCTTGTGCCAACTTGGTGCCTTGCTAATACTGATGGCCTATAAATCCAGGTCTGTGTGGGGGCAGCCATCTCCTAGTATGATGCCTCATTCCTTCCTAACTGAAACATTATTTTTCTCGTAGCACTTGAAAATCTATGTGATGTTGGGTGTTGATTCAAACCCTTACTCTACAGCAGGCCCTAAAGGGAAGCCACAATTTATAGATACTTTAATTACTAGATGTCACTCTCACTGGGTCTCAAAGGCTCAAACTCTGGTCTGTTTTCTTGTTACCAGTTATCTAGGAACTATACCTTAGCCTTCCACACCATTTTATGAGGCTATGATTAATTCCTTTTATCTGCTAACCCTGATATGGGGCCACTGCTTGATGTAGGACAGTCGTGGCTGAGCCCAAAAATAAAGGAACTTCATACACACATTGAGCAGGGATACAAAGTGCAGATTCAAATAAAAATGATATTCTCTTGATAACCAACCCCTTTCCTTCACACTATGCTCTTTGTATAATGTTTGAAGCTGAGAGAGTATATCTAGAATGATATTTGCCAGCTGTGATAGCTCCCCTGTATGGCCAAAATGAACATTATGGCGAAGAAACCATATGAAATGAAATGACACAAAACTACAACCAAACAGATTTAAATTATATATAAGAAATTAAAGCATCAGATTAAGTAGGTCTAATATATGAATTACAGTATGGCCATAATAAAAGGCTTATAGTCTAGGTAAAATTTAAATTTTATTTAAGAAAACAAATTGTAAATATAATTTGTTGAAAGTTGAATGTTTGAAAATACCTACAGCTGATTGAGCAGTATATGCTAGCAGCATTTTTTCCAGCCATGAAGCCAAAGAAGATGAATCCATCAATAAGAACTTTTCTTGCAAGGTGTGTTTCAAGTTAATATAACTCGGATCACCTGTTAAAAGATTAACAAATAGCTGTAGCACCTTCATCTGCACTGACTCATTATGGCATCCATCCAAAGCATCAATTAAAGGAAAAAAGTTACCATTGCCTCCAAGAAATTCCCGGAACTTGTTGGATTGGTTCAACATCAACGAGTCCTCAGTGTTCCCCAAATAAAACTTAAGCAAAATGACTTTACTAGGATCTGTTCTCAGGCATTCCACCATATCAGTTGCACTTGTAAGTAGATGCTCTTTAATAGATAAGTTAACCTCCTTGCTTGAGTTCATTTCTTTTACCAGGCTTTCCATGTTCTTCAGCAAAAATAGATCACTATACATACATCTCTCTTCTATAGAGGGAATTAAATTATTGAACAGGATTCTACATTTATCATGTATACCCTCAAATAGCCTGTCAAACTTTATGGTCATTATGACCTCAAGCAAACTATTGAAGATGAAATGTAAGACAAAGGTATGCTCTTGAAATTTATGGAATGGCTTGGTAATTCATCTCAGACCAATATTTGAAAATTGTGTGAAGGATTTCATGATCTTTGGAGTCAATTTGTGGTATTCATTTTTCTTTCAATTGTGTGACAAGTGGAGTATAATGTGGATGCAGGTTTATCATCCAAATATTGATTTGGAAGGCAATGTTTGCCTCAATATTCTGCGGGAGGACTGGAAACCTGTTCTGAACATCAACACCATCATCTATGGTCTGAATCATCTTTTCACGGTAATTTAATAATATTTATATTTTGGACAACTTAATGACAAATGATGACATAGTGGAGTCATTTGGGGGTGGTTTTTTTCATTTCTAATGTTCTTAATTCAGTTTTATTGGGAGTTGCAACGATTGAAGAATAGAAACTTAGGTTAATGGATCCTTCCTCATTCCTTTTATACAGCTGGATATTTTTTTTTCCAAGAAAAATGTAATTCTTGTTCAACTTTTAATGAAAATTACATGCTTTGGCTGCCAAAAAGGATACAAAATTTGCATATTTTGTTCTGCCTACCATAACATGAGCATTCAACCCATCTAAACAGTGGTCTAAAAGCCAAATTGTACACATCACCATCTCAGAGAAAGAGATCATACCCATTCTCAAACACCATATTCTTGCCAAGCAAGCATACAGAGGTTATACATGTATAAAATCACAATAGGAAAACTAAGAAAGATCTGATACAAACCAACTCATAGAGCTGACAAGGAAATGACAGAGACACCCGCAATAACTTCTTCATATTATATGGCCTACAGCCAATGTGGCCTGCCCTTGGGTCCGTATCCTTTGCACATTTTAATAAGAGCTTTAAAGCTTGAAATTCTGCAAAGTTGTTAGAACCCTTTTGCATTTTCACTCAAAAAGGGTATTTTTGGCCAAGGAGAAGATAATGCACAAAGGAGGCTAGAAATCCATAAGCAGCATTGTAACATGAGCTCTTAACAAAACAAATTTTGGAAGAACCAACAAATTTTTAATATCTGCACTGACACAAATACTATTCTTTAGATGAATAAACTCGGTAGCTTCATTAGCTTAGGCATGCATATGGTTACAATTTAAAGTTTAAAACTGATGCCAAAAAGATCTCAATCCTTGATATTTTTGGACTCCAAATCATTGCCTCACAACTTGTTGGACTCCAAATCCTTTAAGATTCATTAATTAAACTCCTCTGTTTTGCATTCTCCCATCATGTATCTTGGGAAAGAAATGCTAATGTTCACTGTTTATATATTGGAGTTCAAATTTGAATCATAAGGATGAATGTGATTAACCATTGCCATATTGCCCTCATCCTACCTCAGACATCCCCTTTACCTCCTCAACCAGCCTCTGTAGGGCTCGGTCTTGCCTTTTTACAGTCCCTTGTGGACTGTGGATTGCCTTTAGGGCTGCTTCCGGTGGCCCCTTTAGCAGCCTGTTTAAACCCAAAACAAGCTCACTCCCAGGCCTATAAGTGCATTGAACAGCGTGCAAACAGACTCCATTTTTCATACATAAATTGTTCTAATTATTTTGGATGGACAGCTTTATAATTAGATAATAATTGCCTTAAATAACTATGTTTCATTTGGGTACTATATACTACTGAGACACATTGAATGGTAGTTCCTTTTGTCACTACTTACTGTTGTACTGTGGGCTGTCATACTGTTTATTTTATATCAGATATTGTTTATTGGAGAATGATTGGTTAATGGGATGCACCCGGCAAATAGGGACTCGAAGGTTAATGAAATGGGGCGCACCAGGAAAATAGGGACTTGAAGGTTTTTTATATGCAAAAAATTAGTTGTCTCAGGTTGTCTAAGAGTATTAAAAAAAACTGTAACTGCCATACTCCAGGGCCAATTTGTGTTGCTTGAGATATTAAAAACTAGATACCCATACTAATTACAACATTATACATTTACTGTTACATACATCGTTTCCTCCCCACTTGTGAAGAAATTGTCCATAATTTCTAGAAAGTGTTGTTCAAATATAGCCTGGGATATCCCTTTGGCTCAAGATGGCAGGTTCCCTGTTGACCTATTAAATATGATGTAGTTTGCCTATTCTGTGTTGAATCTGTTGATTTAGGTTGGAGGTTGAACAATATATTCTCTGAATATGGAGCTTGGATCTCTAGGATTGCATTATGTGGGTGTAACATTTGTAGTATGTACCTCCTCCAACTGTGAGGATTCAGACAGGTTGATGGACCATACACAACTTGGAGAATTGTGTATGGTCCATATTGAATGGTTTTGGGCTTGTGGTGGTGATGTTTCTTGAACCATCTCTTGTCAGGATGAAGCTAGACTTATCGTTCACCTAAACATTGTGTGGAATTTGATGCCTAAACTGTAAACTTAACATTTGCACTACACTTCTCACCCTTGTTTTTAAGAAACACAAACACAAACTATAAATAAATCAACTTATTCTAAATATTTAACTTATAAGATTATTAAACTTAACATTTGCACTACACTTCTCACCCTTGTTTTTAAGAAACACAAACACAATGGGAGTGCAACTTCTCATAGTCTTAAATCTCATTAAATAAATCAACTTATTCTAAATATATAACATATAACTTTTAAGATTATTAAAATAACTTAACATTTGCACTACACTTCTCACCCTTGTTTTTAAGAAACACAATGGGAGTGCAACTTCTCATAGTCTTAAATCTCATTACTCGTTGTTTATAAATTTTGTTAAAATTGATTATATATATACTTTTTAATATTAGAAATACTTGTATAAAATTAGAACAATAAGATTTAATTTGACTTATCATACACTTATCGTTCACCTAAACATTGTGTGGAATTTGATGCCTAAACTGTGCCTCATTATGACTAGAATCCCAACATTTTAGAATCTACCTCTGTTATAAATATACCCAATTTGCAAATATTTTTTTTTTTCAAAAATTTACTTCCGTCGCTTAAGCAACAGTTCTCCATGTCGCGTTTCCGACGCATACTCTTTGTCACCGTTGCTTAAGAGACGGACCTTCATGTCGCTTCTCCGACGACTATAGTTTATATCCATCGGTTCACCGACGGCATGAACGTTAATTTTTTTTTAAAAAAAATGATTAATCGTCGCTTATCCGACGCGTACTCTTTATATCCGTCGCTTAAGCGACGGCCCTTCATGTCGCTTAAGCGACGGCCCTTCATGAATCTTATCTTTAAAGAAATCACATTTACTAAATTTTGCATAAAGTTGTTGCTCTCGTAGTACTTGCAAAACTATTTTTAAATGTTCTTCATGTTCTAGTTCATTTTTAGAGTATATTAGTATCTCGTCAATGAAGACAAAAAAAAACGTATTTAGGTAGTTTCTTAAGATGTTGTTCATTAAACACATGAATGCAAAAGGTGTCTTTGTTAACCCAAAGGAATTATGACAAACTTATAGTGACCGTAATCGGTCCTGAATGTTTTTTTTAAATATATCTTCATCTTTTATTTGCACTTGATGATAACCCAACCTTAAGTCTATATTTGAAAAGATAGTTGCTCTATGGAATTAATCAAACAGATCATCTATCCGCGGGAGTGGGTATGGGTTCTTAATAGTCATCTTATTTAACTATCGGTAATCTATGCATAATCTTAGTGTTTCATCCTTTTTCACAAACAAGATCAGTTCTTCCCAAGGAGAGACACTTGGTCAAATGTACTTTTTATCGATTAGTTCTTGTAGTTGTGATTTTAGCTCTGTAAGTTCTATTATATTCATTTGATACAGATCTTTTGATGCTAGTGCCGCTCCAGGTATCCAAACGATTGTGAATTCAATATCTCTTTTTGAAGGAAGTCCAGGGACTTCTTCCGAAAAGATTTCTTTGAACTCCTTTAAAATTGGTATGTCCTCTAGTTTAGGTTTATTATCATTTTCATTATCATTCATTATATAAATTACGAACACTTTACATCCTTTTCTTACTGATCTTTTCATTTGCAAAGAAGACATTTCTTTGATGGTTACCTTCTTAGGAATTCCTTTTACTTTTATATTATTCCCATTATTGTCAGTCCATGTAAATGTTTTATCAAAACAGTTTAACACAACTTTATGTTCCTCTAGCCAATCCATTCCTATTAATAAATCATAGGATCCTAAAGGCAGTATATTTACATTAACATGCATAACGAAATAATTCATCATCAATTTACAACTTCTAACAAGATTATTAACTTTCCATTTTGTACTTGTGGCTAACTGTACTAGCCACGACTTATCAAACTTTTCGAGTACCAATTTACATAAATAAACTATTCTAGGTGAAATATAACTCAGGCTTGCATCTAGATCAATTAAGATAGAGATAGGTTAGTTTTTTATCATACCTTCAATTTCGGCAATAGAAGTCTAGTGTTCTGCTTGTCAATTTTCCAATGCAGTGCAGATTCTTGGCATGCTCCTTTCCATGTCCCCAACAGTGATTGCTTCTTGGATAGAATGTACATTAAAATTCGGTTTCCTTACAGGGCAGTCTTTAAAGTAGTGTGGCCCTCCACACTCCCAACATTTTAAAGGTTCTTTTTTTGCTGAGTTTTTATTGGGAACATTTGAAGGTTCTTTTACTGCAGAGTTTTGGGGTTTAAATTTTTTGTAATTATTACCCTATTATCCCCTATAGTTATTCCCTGAATTTTTATGGAACTTATTTTTCTTCTTTGTAGGATCAAAATTAAAGGGTCAATATCCCTTAATAGGTCTATATTTATATCATGGATATTTAACATGGATAGTTTGTGAAACATATTTTACAAGTTACTACAACAAAATATACTCACCCTCATAAGTCGGCCAAGACACAATGTTAGACCTCTAAAATAGCTAGTATTATGCCTTAATTACTTATGATTGAAAATGTAATATTACAAGCCACTCCAAATACATTGTACACTATGAGGCTCGCAATGTAATATTTTATTGCAAGTGTAATGTTAATTCACGCTGTGCATAATTAATATTGTATCACATTATATTTTAATTCTTGCGCCATTATGTGAAATGGGGAACCTGGATGCCACTATTCAACTAAAGGTTTTGTGCCATGTGATGGTCATTTTCACTACGACATCGAAGCATTTTCATATTATATTGTTATTCATGGGCTCATTAAATTTTCCTAATTCTTCGACATTAGTCACAAATTTTGGAGTTGCTACATAATTAGACAATTGAACTCAATATTATATGAATCCATCTACAATGTTACAATTTAGTAAATTTTAACACCGCGGATGGATTCAGAGACCGCATCCATCTGCAGTGTTAAAATTTAGTAAACTGTACAAATTTATTGCCAAAATTGTATTTTTTCATTGTCGAAGTGGCACGACTAAAAATGACCAATTGTTATGTGGTCGTTTTTAGTTTAAATCTTATCTCATGACCGGATTGGTCATTTATCTTGGTCATTTTTAGTTTAGTTATTATCCCATGACCAAATTGGTCATGTTTAGTTAGCTCACTTAAAATTTCTCAATTTTGGTCATTTATCCCTTGAAAAAACCACGGTGACCAAATTTTTTGGTCACCTAGTCACTCATCTCTCATTTTGTACTAGTGGTAAGACATTCTTGTATAGAAAGTGACAAGAAACAATTTTCCACAAAGTTGCAAACTACAAAGAATGAAGATGCATATTTTAGTTCCAAAATCAATGAAGCCCAAGGTAAAAGTCAGAATAAAAAATTTTCAAGAGAAGATAGATGAATAAGAGGTGGTTTAAGAGCAAGAGGTAGAGTTGGATTTCATAAGAGAAGCATTCAATGTTTTCATTGTGACATGCATGGTCATTTGAATAGGATTGCAGATTAAAAACAAAGAAAAGTGTTAATTATGCTCAAGTAGGCGATGAGTCTTCTTCAAATAAATTATTTTTATCCTATGGAAATACCGAAAACACTGTTAAAAATGTTTGGTAATTAGATTCAGGATATTCTAACCACATGTCGGGAAATTACAAGGTGTTTTCTACAATGGATGAAAGTTTAATTCTAAAATCAAGCTTGGTGATGAAAAAACCTTAGGGGTTTTCGCAAAAGGAGATATAGAAGTACCGTATACTGAAGAAGGTATGAAAAGTGCTAAAGATGCTTATTACACTCTACAGTTAAAGCATATCTTATTAAGTGTTGTGTAACTATGTGAAAATAATTACAAAGTAGCGTTTAATGATAAACAATGCACAATTTATGATAAGAGTCAAGGCAATAGGGTGGTTACAATTTTTCCCATATCAAATAATCAGATGTTCCCATTTAAGTTTGAAGAAAATAACACCAACCTTGCTAATGTGTCATATGAGGACAAAAGTTGGTTGTGGCATCTTAGTTATGGCCATCTGAATTTTCATAGTTTGAAGCTTCCAACATCAAAGAAATTATTTTATGGTTTGTGTAAAGTTTAAGAGCACAAAGAGGTTTGTGAAGGATGTGCCAAAGGAAAAAATGCAAGAGAGAAATTTCCTAGAGGCAAGTATAATGGAGGGACCATTATCCACTTTGAGTAGTTCACTCTGATATTTGTGGTCCTATGCAGACAAAGAGTTTGGGTAAGTCATCATATTTTATTAGTTATTATTGATGATTACTCACGATTGCGTTGGGTTGAATTTTTGAAGAGCAAGGGTGAAGCATTTGATGCATTCTGGAAAGAGGTTTAAAGCCCTTGTGGAAAATGAAAGTGGTTATAAAATAAAGTGCTCAAGGACTAATCGTGGAAGAGAATTTTTCCTGAGAGGTTTCTAGAATTTTTGTGAAATGAATGGAATTAGAAGACAACTCACCACTACTTACACATTTAAACAAAACGAGGTAGTTGAAAGGAAGAACCATACAACGGTGGAAATTGCATGGAGTATGTTACATACAAAAGGATTAAAAAATTCTTTTCTTGATGATGCAGTTGCCACAACAGTGTACATTCTCAATTGAAGTTCAACTAGTGCACTTCGCATGATGAATTCTTATGAATCCTAGTATGAGAAAAGACAAAATGTTAATCATTTCAATGTTTTTGGTTGTTTAGCTTATGTTCATGTAGGTGATCAAAAGAGGAAAAAGTTAGATCCAAAAAGTTAACCATGCATTTTTGTTGGATATAATGAGCAAATCAAGGCTTATAGGTTGTATAATCCTCTCACTAATAACATTGTTGTGTCAAGAGATGTGTTTTTTTTTAATGAAGGGGGAGTTTATGGTCATAAAAAAGACCATGTTGAGAAGTGAAAATCTGGTTTGAATGGGGATTTTAATCATGAGAATGCCATTAACGTTCCAGTTCCAAATGTTACAAATCCAACAAGTATCCCCTCATTTAGTTCTCCAAATTCAATTTCAAGTCCTACATTGAAGGTAAGAAGCTTAAATGACATTTATCACAAAATTCTTGCACATGAAGAAAATCAAAGAGGTGAGACTGTAAATTTTGCTTTATTTTCACAAGCTAAATTTGAACCATCATGTTTCAAAGAAGCTTCTACCAATGAGTTTTAGGTGCAAGCTATGCAAGAAGAGATAAATTCAATTCATAGGAATCATACTTGGGAGCTTACAGATATTCCACATGATAAGAAGAAAATTGATACTAAGTGGGTCTGCAGGACAAAGTATAATAATAGTGGGACAATTAAAGACAACAAGAACGACTAGTTGCAAAGGGATTCACAGAGAGGTATGGGATTGATTATGAATAAACATTTTCACCTGCAATAAGACAATAGACTATCAGAATGTTGATTTCACTCAAAACTCAAAAGAAATGGAGCATTCATCACATGGACATGAAAAACACCTTCTTAAATGGGTACTTAGAAAAGGAAATCTTTGTGGAACAACCATAGGGTTTTGAATCCAAGGAAAATAATATCAAGTCTGCAAGTTGAAGAAGGATTTATATGGCTTTAAGAAAGCACCAAGATCCTGGTATGTTAGAATTGATGGATATTTTTCAGGAGAATTACTTCAAGAGAAGCAAGAGTGAACCTACCCTTTAATAGAAACAAGAAGGAAATGATATTGTTATTTCCAGTTTATGTGTTGATGTTTTGTTGTATATGGGTAGCAATTCTAAGATGGAGGATGAATTCAAATTTACTACGATGGGTGGATTTGAGATGAAATATTTAAGTCTCATGCAATATTTCTTTGGAATGGAAGTTCATCAAATTGAAGATGAATTTTTTAGTTGTCACACAAAGTATGCAAAGGATATGTTGAATAAATTTGATAGGGTTGATTGCAAACCAACCTCCACTCCAATTGCTCATGGAGTTGTGTTGTGTAGAGAAGATGGTGTTTAAATGGTTGATGAGACAACTTACATATTTTTTGTTGGAATCTTGATGTTTCTAACCCACACAAGGCATGATATTGCCTATTCAGTTTCACTTGTTTCCAGGTATATGACAAAGCCATCAGAAACACATATGAAGGAAGCTAAAAGAATTATGAGGTATGTGAAATGCACTCTAAATTTTGGCATTCATAACTACACTTCTAAGAATTTTGATTTGGTTGGATTTAGTGATTCTAATCGGGGAGGTAGCTTGGATGACCAAAAGTCTACATCAAGTAATTGTTTTACTTTTGGTTATGGTTTTATCACTTGGAGCTCAAAGAAGCAAAGTATAGTTTCTCTTTCTTCTATAGAAGTAGAGTATGTTGCAATCACCTTAGTAGGCACAGAAGCATTATGGCTTAGAAAAGTTCTAGAAGAAATTGAAGAGAAACTTGAATCCATCCTACAGTGTTATTTTGTGATAATATGAGTGCCATCAAATTGGCCAAGAATCTAGTACACCATAGCAAGAGAAAACATTCTGACATGAAGTATTGTTTTATTCAGGATTTGGAGCAAAAGAAGCAATTAGAATTGAAATACATCATCACTCAAAAATAGTTAGCATACATCTTCACTAAGGCAATTTTAAATGCCCAATTTTTGAATATGAGAGATATGATTGTAAGCCCTCTCAGTATCAAGGGGGAGTATGTTTATAATTGATGTTGTGCAACTGACAATTAATGCTATGCAAAATCATTGTTAGTATGCATGTGAAGAATGAAATAAATTGGTATAAATCTACAACTAACTTGATGGCATTAGATTTATGTGTAATTTAATCTCTATATAAGAAAGTAGTCATGCAACTTATTGATAAAGTGAAGAGTTTGAAGGAAATAATAAATCATGTTTTCCCGTGTTAATGAAATTTTGATGTTGTTGTTTGTATTGTTTTGTTTATGATATTTTTGTAAGTTTGGCTCTTTCATAATCTTCAGTATACAAAGAAATATGCAACTTACAATATGTTGAGTTCATCCATTGGATCAATGTGGGAGATGACATCATCATGTTATCATCTCACTCACTAATGAATATTTGAATAAACCAAAATAAAATGAAATGAAAAAAATAATGTATAAATTAAACTATAGAGAATGCAAAATTAGTTGAAATGAGGATTAATTAATATGTTCATTTTATAGGTATATGTTGAGAGATGAACATAACAACTTTTATTAAGCTTTATATTGTTTAATATTTTTTTAATTCCAATATATATATATATATAATTGTCATTTTTATTATTCAAATAATAATAAAGTTGTCATATATATATTCATAGATTGCAAAAGAACCGTGAACATGCACATATATATATATTTAAATTAGCAACAATTCAACTCAGTTTATTCTTCGTCAAAGTTGTTAAGAGTTTGCTATGAAATGCTAAAGTTGGTGAAGTTAGGCATTAAGATACAGGCTTAGTCATGGTGTGCCGCACCCGGGAAGAAGAGGTTCAGTGGAATAGTTGAACAGTACCGAAGTAGCGTAAGAGAGAATACCGCCGTCCAGATATCCCTCCTCCGCTGAGTGACTCCGACCAACTCCAATTGTATTATTATATCTTTGGTCCAATCTGACAACTCATGGATTATTCCTTTCCACAATAATAAATGCAATTAATGCGAGACATTATTGGATATCATTGACCATCATGCCTTTCCATAGTACTGTGAGGACAGCGAATAATATTCAACATGCAGCATAATAATAAATGCTATGGCAGCTGGAATGTGGGTAGTTGGATCTCAAACAGGTTGAAAAGGAAAAATTCCATAATCAAATGTCATTGAAGTATTTTTTAATGAATTTTAAAAATTTCTTTAAAAAGTAAATTTATTCTAATTAAAAGAAGTTTTTAAGAATGATAGTTGTGTTGAAAGGAAAAGTTCTTGTAATTATACATAGCAGTATATATCAATACAAACTTATTTTATGTAATTGAATACAACATACATGAATGTTTTTTTTTAATTAATTGAATACAACATACATGGATGTTTTTTTTTAATTAATTGAATACAACATACATGGATGTTTTTTTTTTAATGGTGGTTGGTGTGTTGAAAGGAGTTCTCCTAAAGTATTAGCAATGTATATGATTTCATGGTGTGTTATATGTTACATTTTTATACATATATTTTAATATATTTTATGGTGTACCTACATATATGCATATTTTTCTAAATTATGGTTTGTGTGGTTTAAACTTGAGAAGTTAGTAATTTAAATGGGTTTTGTTATTAATTTTTCTACTTATAATTGTAACATGGATCAAACAATTTAGATAAAATTCTTTGTTTTAGCAAGTTTACTTAGAATTGTTGTGGATATGGATATAATTTAAATCTCTTTAAGTATGGGATGATTCTCAATTCATTATATATTAGATGAATAAAAATTATAGAGCATATAAAATTTTTAACTTATAAATCTAATGAATAAAGTTTTGTCATGAAAAGATAAGTTTAGTCACATTTCCTTCAAACATACTTTCAAAAAATTAAATTACAAAACATATCAATTGCCCAGATGTCAACAAAAAATGTCAATCCAAATGTTTGGGGTTATCAATAGGATGGTTATTGAATACCCCTCAAGCCTTCTTATAATTGTCTTCTATCTTTAATGAAAATCTAGTTATTTTGTCTATCATGGATTTTAATTAGTCTCTTGATATTTATTTTTATTTTCTTAAAAAACATTTTCCCAAGTTAGCTTCTAACCCATGCAAATATAATATCTACTCTCATAATATATTATATGAAAGTGTGCTACATAACACAAAATATAGCAAAGTACTATACGAAAAATCGATGTGATTACTAGATAAAAAAAACACTCATGGTTATTCATAATTCATCATTTCGTTTTAACACTAAATTCATATGTTCACTAAATAAACAAATCGTTATGATGATTGGAAGTCATATTCTCAATACGACATAAACAACTTTGAAGATAAACAAGGTTTGAACCATGTCAGACAAAATCAAATTTTCGTCATCATTAAATATTGTTAATTTTATTTATTTCTACTGATATATATATATTAAAATTGTATAATTTAAATAAAAAATATTTAATTTACAGTTAATTATAAATTTTGAATTATACTAAATTAAAAAAATTATAATATGATAAAGTATACAATAAGTTACTCCTTTTATTAGCATAATCAAAATTTGAAAAGTTAACAAATTTAATCAATATATAACATATACAATAACAACATT
>LPNX010838128.1:60822-122926 GCA_001517045.1 Pseudotsuga menziesii | reverse complement strand
AACTCTACTTGGGTTATAGTATTTGTTAGTCTTAGCTTAGTTGATATTATTAGTAAATAAACTATATGATTAGTAGTTTATTTCTTTACTAAACTGAATATATAACAATGTAACTCAAATGTGATTTTTCTACCGCATTGCAACTAGTTACTTAGAACATAGAGAAATAAACCTATCATAATACAGTTTAACTTCCATAGTATTTTAAATTGAATAAAAAGAATAATCTAATGTCTATGAGCACAACATCTTATTTGCTAAGATATTTTCTTAACATGTTAATCCTTCTACCTGTACTAGATTACTGCTATTTCTTTTCCAATATAATTACATAAACAATAAACATAAATAACCAGATTATTTTTCTTTTAATAATAGCCTACATACTGAAATAAATTAATCTGCTACTACTAAATGCATAACCACATCTATTATATTCAGTCTCTTAACTTATTCTTCCATCTACTGTAAATACTCTATATGTGCTGGAGTACGGCCTGGTCCTTCCAGGTGGGGAAAAACACAGACTAGAATTATTTTCCATCTTAACACATTACTATTTCAAATTAATCTCTTCAATAATCTAAAAGATTACTAACTCTAACATTTTACAACTGAATATTTAACTGTCAGATTCAGATTTAACTATCTAACACTGTAAAAAAAAATAATGTAGAACCTGATTAGGATAGACAACAACAGTATTAGGAGGTCGTTCCTCCCTACCAAACTCCTAGAGAGTGCTCAAACAACACTTCCTTAGGACCCCCGATCCTGTTCCTGGTCTTCTTGGCTAAAAATTGGTGGAGCATGCAAATAGTAGACTAGTCCAATGACTCAGTAAAACACCATGCACTCAACAGTAAGATCCTTTAGCTTAAAAGTTGCACTAGATCACTCAGCAGTTATCCCCCTCAAACTCTTTCCACAATTCCCTTCCATTGAATTTCTCTGAAGTACATTCACTCGAATGATCACTTCTCTAGAATGAACAGCCTCAGCTCTATTCAATGGGCATTTTTATAAATATTTTCTAGGTCTTTTGGGTCAATTGTCATTAATTGAGCCACTTGCTTTGATTCCACTTTCTTGGGGAATCATGACCCCAAATGTAGGGAGGTTGCCACCTGCAATAGTTGGAATTGGTTTGAGGATGCTGCCACATGTCTGTTTTCTCTCCACCCAGTCTCCTCCACCAATTTGACCAGTAAACACTCTTTTAACAGCTCTCTTAAGCTATTGTCTCCACCTTAATTTAGTTATAATAAAAATATTCAGAATTACATTAAATATCCTTGACTCTGATGAGTCATCAATTTCAACTTAGCATAAAATTTAACATATTTTCTTTAAATAATATCAAATAATATAAAATTGTTTTTTTTTTGCAAAATTGGGGCATGTGACACTGGTATATCAAATGTTCCTATCGGGGATGTATACATTCCAACTCCGAAAGTTCATTAGTCATTCTAGACTGATCAATCAATGGCACTGTAGACTCAATGGTCTCCAAATGATCCTTTTGAGTATAACTCAGCTGGTCAATTGTAACCAAATTACCTTTGTGTGGAAACACTAAGACTCGGAAGACAAATGAAGGAAGAGCACACATGTCATAAGTCCGGATTCTCCCTAAAATAATATTATATACCAAGGGGGAATCAATCACTTCAACTTCAAAAGACATTTCTTTCCCTGCCAAATATATTTCGAAAGATGGAAATATACCAGAAGATGAAAGGACCAACTCAGGGGGACCCAATGCTTTCCAACAAGAGATCGCCATGACACATGTGGAAGCACCCTAATCAACCATCATTTGTCCAATGGTTTTTTCACCATGGATGACATCGATAGAGAAGGCCACATGGTATGAAAGGTGTAGTTTAACCTTAGAAATATTAAAATTTTCCAACAGGATCGCTGAGTCCATATTTCCTATTGACGCTAAAAGTGCATCCCGTTGGGAGGGACAAATCTGTACCACTTCTAAATCCGACATCGGGCAAGGTGTTTGGCTAGATATTCTAACACATATTAGTTAGAAGTAGCCATCACATTAGGGTTATGGAATGTCTTCATAAATACACCTTTAGGTATCTTAGGCATATGTTAAGCTGATTTTTAAATAGTGAGAGGGGATGAAGGTTCGGCAATAGACTTATATTTTGGTTGAACCTTTGATTCATAGTTTTTATTTATAGTTTGTAAAAGTGTACTTGATGAGACCATATGAATATAATACTGATCAGTAGGAGAACTTAGTGTGCCCCTGACATATATTGAACCAAAAGCTGCATTCTATCCTTGGAGATAAGGATCCTTCAGGACAACCGATTGTTGTTTTTTTAAAAACTTCTATGCTTGATCTATCAAGAGGAATTGGTAATTTCGATGGTCACCCTGTCACAACTTGAAAGGAAATTTGACCTTCTTCTTCTCTTTCTTACCCCCCTTAGCATTGTTCGTGGTCTGATGTTTATTTTGGTTCCCCTCACCCTTCTTCCCTTTCTTCTTTTTCCCACTGCATTACTGATTTCCCTTTTGGGATGGCTGTGTTAAATAAACATTATCATTCTAAGGTGAGGGAGTGGTAGTCTTGGCTGCCTCCACCGTAGACTATTTCACTGACATCTCATGGAGTTTCTTAGCCAATGATTCTAAAGTGGATGTGCTTACTGAACAAACCACACCATCGACATGGGGTCTAGGCTTGAGTTTCTCTAGGTTTTTAGTAGAACTAAGCGCCTTAGGGATAATTTCATAAAGAATCCCAGATTGAGCATAGATCAAATATAGTTGTTAGGCCCTCAGAATGGATTCTTCTTCTGTGGTAACTCCTGATGTAGAAACATCTTTTGAAATATATGGAAGTAATGATTTGAAAAACTATTCTAACAATAACTCAAGGGGAATGTTGGATTTGATAAATCACTTTCTCCTTCTCTACTCCTGAATATCGTCATATACGTGATTGGACTTGTTTTGTCGAAAATTCAACAACAAGTCTGTGTCGACGTCATACTAGAAAGGAAGTTGAAAATGATTCATAAACACAGTTGCTGAGTCAATGAAAGAAAATGGTCTGATAGATATTTTGCACAAATTCTAGGAAAATGTTGCACTAGTTTCTGGAATGGGGGAACAAGTGTCCATTTTAATACACCAAGGTCCAATTCATTATTTCAAGCTTGTTGGCAGCTACAATTGAAATGTTCAAACTTTAGAGCTCACAGTTCATCCACCTCTTTTCAAAGGGAAATCAAACCGATTCCAATCAAGTAGAGTGAAGGTCAATTCCATCCAAATTTGGTGAAGGTGGTTATTTGAAGGTCGATTCTGATTCCAAGCAACTACACACGCCAAGTGAAGGTAGCTACATTAGTCTGGGTGAGAGAGTAAGCAGATTCAAAGCAAATAGGACAACGACAACTACAAAAATGCCATTGCAAATGACTCAAAAGTGTAACATCACCTGCAAAAAGTAGGACTAACAATCATGGTTGTACATTAGAATAATCAAAAGACCTCCTATCATATATGATGAACAAGCCAACTCTATGGACTTAGGTGCTAAATAATTCAGATTATAGTTTCCGGGGCTTGTCATTTTCTAAAATCTCAGGCATTGTTATCTCCTTTAAAATCTAGTTGAATTTAATCAGTTTCAAATATCTGTGAAGACAACAACATATATTTAAGTATGGCATATTTAGAAGACAACAGTTACCAGTTACATGATAAACTACAAGAACATCAGTGCTTTTTCAATATTTCCTTGTTTCTTGATAATTTAATTATTTGTTGCTCAGTTCCACTTGAAGAATTTTTTTTTGTGTCTAGGCATTTAGTTGTTTTAGAATTCTCTTGTGAAAAAATTGTATAATTACACAGAAGCAATCTTAAACTTGTTGTGCTTCTCCTAGTTAATTGGACCTGTCTTCAGTGAGATTTGCACTAACATTGCACCGTTTCCTAGTCCATGTTAGTTATTTGATTCTTACTTAAGACAACCAACTCGTAACTTAAACTTTAAATCCAACCTTCAGAGTATGAAATCTCATGTTTCTCTATTTGTTGACCTTGTTTAAGAAAGAACAGAGGTGCAAGAATTTGGGGATGGTACAGCTGTAGCATACTTAACACAGTTTAAGCATGTACTTTTTCCCATTACTGATAGTACCCATACCTTACAGACTATACAAGACAGGTTGTTAACTTTTCAATATTTTAAGAGACCATGTTAGGATCTATGTATTGTTGGTTTTTAGCTAGTTATTATTTAAGGTGTGTTCTATACTTTAACTGATTACAATTGAGGAGATAAAGAAAAAAGGGAAAATATAGTTTTTAAAAGGGAACTAAATCCAGAAATAATGTGTGCTTTATTTGTGTTCTTGGAACTAAATCCATAAATAATGAACCACTCAAATTCTCTTCCAAAAAAGAGCAAACAAAGCTTTTTCAAGAGCAAGAGCTTAAATGATGTAGGTCAACAGTGTCTAGAAAAGGTTCAAGTAGGAACAAGCATATTACACCAAGCAATGAAGGGGAATGATGTTGTAGTGGAATACACAAGTCCAAATAGCAAGAAAAATGGAAGCCAAAACCAAATACTTCTGATAAAGATATGTCTCTGCAAATCCTTTCTTTTGATTTGGTTTTCACTTAGTGATTCTTTTTATGTGTTTTGCTATTTTTCTATAATTATATGTTGCACTTGTTATATTTTCATTCAAACGTTTGTTCTTTTGTGTGTCCTACATTTCCATCAAGAGCATAAATCATTGTGCTTAATTCTTAAAAAAAAATTACAATGATGTCTTCCTCCTTTGTGTCAGAGGGTGATGCAGTGCAAGGAAAGTGCAAGAATGAAAGTGAGCTAGAGGTACATATGCCTCTTAAGAAGGTCAAGGCCATAGAAGTAGTTGATGGATCTAATGATGAATTGTCAAAAGTTCCCAGAGAATCAAGCAAATCCGATGATGTGCATGGACCACCGATGCATGGTGTGAAACCTATTGCATCTAATGGAGTAACAGGAAGGGATCTAAATGGAGCAATTGTTGCAAGTCCTATTAGAAGAGACCATGGGAAAGCTACAAGAAGTTCTATACTGAAAGAGGACAAGGATATGAAACACTCTACAAATAGATTGAAGGTTTTCTTGATGTTAATTATCCTTATTCCTCCATCTATACATAGCCTAAAATTATTCTCGTGATTTGATGCAATCCAATGTTTAAAATGATAAATTCCTTAGAATTCTAACATAACTGCAATAGATGTTGTAGACTATGGGAGGTAGCGACCTTGAAATCACTGTTCGTTACTTTCAAGCGGCTTTAAAATTTATTCATGGTGCTTCATTATTGGAGCCTTGCAATTCTAACAATGCAAAGCATTGAGAAACAACTCGAGCTATGAAGGTGTATATAGATACTTCCAGGATCTGTAAGTAAGTCTCATAAGCTCTTAGATTTTTAGTTCAAAGTTTTATTCATTTTTTTCATTAGTCAATCTGGATGTGAGCACACTATATTAGCTTTACTTTTGGAAATTTCTCAGGCGATTTTGAAATATAGTCATGCTGATTCAAATATTGATAGGTTAGCTTCTCTATTACCTTTACAAGTTTTGTGCCTTAACATATGAGAGAAACAAAGAAATGGCAATTGTTTCCCTGGCATATAAATGCATGGGGGTAGTGCACATGAATGTTGTGTTGTCTAAAACTTCATGTTTAGAAATCATTGTTTGAGTTTGAGAGAAGAAGAAATGGGCCTGAGAGATATGATAGAAATGTTATTCAAAATACTTTGAAGGCCATCAAGAACATTTAGGAAGTTTGTGTTAGAAGGGAGGATAAATTATGGGAATAGGTTTGTCTCATTCTCTTCAACTTTCCTTGTAAAAGAGTCAAGGGATATTAACTAAAAATTAACCAATTGGTTATATTCTAATTGTTGTTGCTTATAACACTTGTGTGTCCAAACACAGTAGAACCAACATACAACATTTGTCTATTCTCAAATCTTACTTTTGTCATGGTGATTTTTTTTCTTGTCTTTATTACTTTCCCTGTGGTGCACTTCTAGAGTGCCCTTGGTTCTAATAATTATTTGTATCAGTCTATTTGTGGTTGTATCTAAGGCAGGTTGGCCGGAGATAAACTTACAAACATGATTGAATGTTTCACATTGATTTTCATATAAAATGTTTCAACTATAATGTTGGATATGATTTTATTATTTCATTCAACTCTTTTTGAAATACGTGTTGAATTTATTTTGCTTGCTTATTTTGGTGGCCTTCAGAATTCTATAAAAATATGTTTCATTTTCTAGAATTGCTTGATATGGTAGCTTATGCTTTGCAGCACTCAGTCTGAAATATTTTTCTTTCATGTATTTTTATATTGTCACTAATAGATTGTTTTATAAATGGCAATTTTTCCTTACCTTATTTGACTTTTACTTTGCTTGATTTCATATAATGATATTTTCTCATATATTCAGGAACACCAAGAGCTATTATGTAAATTGGTTGGATTAATTGGTATCACATCCATCACAGAGGTATTTCGTTCTCTCTAGTAACACGAATGGATATGCTAGATAGAGAAAATTGTACATAGCTCTCAAAAATTAGTTTATCATAAATACTAGTTACTGGTAAATTGTAATAGTAATAATTATGTAGTTTGTAGATTGCTATCTATCATAAATTTGTTTGAATATCATCATTGTCAAGCAATAACAACTTCTTGAAGGGTGCTATCTCAATGGTAGAGCGCTTGCCTAATTATAGGCAGGAGGTTGGTGGTTCAATTCCTCCGTGCCCTATCATAAATTTGTGACTACAAAAACAACTAAATTCACATGTATATGAGTATTAGTAACTAGTTTCCCATATATTAGTCGTATTTATCTTAGTCATTAATATGTTATCATCAAGTAGTTTATTTATTCATATATTTGGTCATTAATTGTTGCAATCAGTGACTAAATAAATGACTAAATCCGTGACTAAATCATTAACTATCAATGACTAAATCATTGACTATCAATGACTAAATCAATGAAAAAATCAATGACTAATAATTCAAGCTATTAATGACTAAGTGAAATATGACTAGCTATAATATAGTGGAAATTAACTACTATTAGTCATCGACTAAAAAATAGTCGTTTATACCCTGATTTTAGTCATTTTTTTAGTCATTAATTTCAAATTTTGTACTAGTAATCAAATAACTTTGTTGAAAGGCATCTTTGTAAAATATCATAGTGATAGTTCATGCATCTTGTTAGAAAAATATCTTTGTGACACTTCATGCATCCTTATAGGAAATTTATTTGAGTGATAAATCATGCAAAAGCATCTTGGTAATGCATATCATGGGATTAAATTATATGAACACATTTCATGTATATTAGATGCATTTCATATGATTGAAATTTATTACAATACGATTCATCTAGATGCATTTCAAGCATTTTGTTGAATAAGTATCTATATATCAAGAACTTTCATATACTGAAGTATTTCATGTAATTAAATAGAAAATTTATTTTTTTGAAAGATGTATTTTAAGAATCTTGTTGAAAAGTATATGTTTATTGCTAACCATGTATCTGTTGGGAATGTGAAAAAGCATCCTTGTTAAAGAAGCATCTCTATTTCAAGTATCTTTGTTGAATAATATGGTTTAGTTGTTGGGACTGAGTTCCTGGATTCCATCAAAGAGCAGTCTAGTATCCATTTCCAGAGATATAGTCTGGTGGATTGTCACCCATTTGCTTCTGTCATATCACTCTACTATTCCAGGTTCTCGCACAGGATGCCAAGAAATATGATGGTGAACCCATATGCAGTGGAGACTAACAAGAAAGTAGTAGTGGGAATCATTGAGGCTCTCAAAAGAGGTAGTTTTGAGAGTTGCTAAACTGATTGTGCTCTTCTTATGGGAGGAACATTGTCTCATTGAATCTAGTTTCCCAAATTTGAGATAAGTATTCTCTCATGTGTTATTCATGTTGTTGTATTCTGTATAGGTTCCATGGTGACCGATTTATGCTATCTTTATGTTCATGGTTTAGTAGTTAAAGAATACTTTTATATCATGTATCGAACATTTTTATACCTGATGTTAATCATAAGGTTTATTGAAATATGATTTTCAGGTGAATATATCTTCGTTGATATTTGAAGACCCTGTAATTGGGATTGAATATTGACCCTTTCTACTAGTATTGGTTCTCGCACATGAAGCCAAAAAATGCAATGGCGATATATTGAGGAACAAGTTAAGTGAAGGGAGTCACATCCCATAGGCAATGGAGACATGCATTAAAGTAGTAATGGGAAGTATTGTGGTTTCTCTGGAGAGGAGTTCTGAGAAATAATACTTGAAAAATAAAGGTAGTGAGAGTCCCTTTGAAAGTTGTAAAAGGATGTATGTATTATGCATCGAGGACGATGCATGGTTTAAGGAGGAGGGGTTGTAATACCCCGTGTGTTAAGCCCCATAAATATGTAATTTGTAATTGTTTATTATTCTGGCATAAGGTGTTGGAAAAATGGTCTTTAAGGACCGAGAGACATTATTATTATCTTGTAAATAATTAATTAATGAAAACAACTAGCACATCAGGGACCACTAAAAGAGTATGGGATACCTAAATCCACAGTGTGAGGGGGAATGGGAACACTCCTATCACTTTATAACTTGTTTGGTTGATCTTGGTCCATATGTATTTCTTGGTGTATTTATTAGTTGATGATCACCCAAACATTGTACAACAGACTCAATGTTTGATTATTTTAACCTATGTTGTAATTATTGAGCCTAATTTATGAATTAGTGGGCCTCCTTGGTGTTTGACTGGGTGCAACTTGTTTATTGAGCCCCTTTGTTGGTTTTGTTACTCCTTTTTGGAGGTTACACTTGGTTTTGTAACTCCCATTTACGTAAGTGTTCCCTCACTGACTATTTTTAGCCTTAACACTTCAAAAGTTGTGTAAGTAATTATGTAACTCCGTGTGTAAATACTTGTGTAAATTTTGTCTAGTTCCTTTTGTAAATCCTTGTGTAACCCCCTGTTTTCTATTTTGAGAAGATTCCTTCGCTTGTGTGACACCTCACCTCACTATTTTTTATTCCTCTTCATGGATGAGGTGTCCACACATGAATTTGAGTGGGGTGGAGTCGCTTAGAGGCACTCTCCTTGAAATTCAAATTTATTGGGTTGGATTAGAGTTAACCTCTTGTGGTTGAATTACCCCCCTTGGATTGACTCAAGTTGGATTACCTTGGTTTGGCTGACCCCATTGAGTTAGGATTACCTTATTTGGTCTCACTAGTAGAAAATCAGAAATTAGCTACTGCATGACTAAAAATTCTAGTCACTATAGGTTTTTCAAGTGATTTACTACTAAATATGAGCGATTTTGATGGACCAAACTATAAACGACTAAAATTAATGACTAATTTAGTCAACCATTAACAAATATGACTAGATAATACACGACAGAATTAAAAATGACTAACATAAATGACTAATTTAGAAGAATATGAATTAGTCATTTATGTTAGTCATTTTTAATTGTGTCATGGAAAATTGCAATTTTGACAATGAAGTGTAAATTTTGTAAATTGTCTACCTTCTATCTGTAATATTGGTGCCATGCACCTCGATATTTAGAGATCCAACAAAGCAATTGCACGAAATTTATCTTGACCATCTTTATCCCTACCGCATCATTGAAACAAACCATTAAGCACATGCCAAATTCCCTAACCAATGCAAATACCATACATTTGTACTCCAACTGACTTATCCTTATTTTTGCACCACTTGGGAGCTATGGAACATTATGAAGGTACTATATAAACAATTTAATACGTAGAGAAACTTCCTTTGTTAAAATGAGTTATAATGCTTAATATTTTATGTTATTTGACCTAAATTTTACAAATCTATGGGTTATTAACGCTTAATACACTGTAGGATAAACTCTCTGCTATGGGTATAACGCTTAATACACTATAGGATAAATTCTTGAGAGAGAATAACCTTGGAAATATTGCAAAACAAAGCTTAAAATTTTCTAAACCGTGAATCTCTTAGAGTGTATCTGATTAAAAACTCTTACAAAAGCATGGGTTCAATTTTCTTAACCTTGAATCTCATAGGGTTGTTTGGGTGTGTCTGATAAAAGTAGATGAAATAATCAATAAATTTCATGCTAAGTGGATTGAAGTTTCATTCACAGTGAGGATTGGTTTTTCTTTCTAAAACACGACTATAGATTACAAAAAAAACACTAAGATTTTGAAAAGAGTGAATATTGGTTTCTAGATTTCTAGGAGTCATGTTGAGTATAAAAATACCATACAGCCTACAAGAACATCTCTACGGCATTGGAATAATAAATATAATCCAAGGATAGGACATACTAAAATATCAACTTCGATGAGATACTGAATTCAACAAAGTTAAATGCATCAATTGAACCTAAAGCACTCACTCTCCCGCCAAGTATACATAATACTCTTAACTCTTAAATTTTAGGTCGTTTACCCAAATTCTAATAGCATATAGCTGACAAAAGTTTAGAACTGTGATTTTCTATTGATTTGGGGTCCCTTGAGTCATTGTTGCTGAAAGCACGAGGGTTCGAGGACACAGGAGCAGGGGAGGCAATGAAGGTGTGAATCTTCGTATGATGGGTCAATCACCGCAGTCAAAGATGTCTGAGTTTGCAGGGGCAGAGAGACGTCAAGAGTTCACAGGGGTCGAGCAAAGACAGGAGTTCATAGGAGAGGGATGTAGGGTGAGGAATCGAGGATGGATGAAAGTTCTCCATTCTAGTGTAGGTCGGGAGAAGGATGGAGTTCTCTGTTATGGGCGCAAGGGGTAGGGGTAGTCGAGACGTTCAAAATCCATGCATTAATTGCATGCTAACAAAAGGAGATTCAAGGATCTCGTGTTAGGGTATAGGCGGTAGAGTGGACCCACAAGTTCATCATCTCGAGAAGGGAGCAAACGATGTCACAGGGTCTCTCAACTCCACCCAATGAGCCCCAAGTACAAATCGTCGAAAAATTAAAAGTTTATAATATACAAATTTTATATTATTACAAAAATATACTATGATAATATTTTATAATACAATATTAAAAACCTACAAATTTTTATATTATTATAAAGAATATATTCTAATATTACGTAATATCATATTAAAAATATATGAAACATATAATATTACATAATACAATTATAAACATACATTTTTTTATATCATTAGAGAACATGTATTATAACTTTACATAATACCATATTAAAAACATACCTAGGATTATGAATTTTGGGTTGAGCGCTGGCCAAGTGATGAGAACATACAATCAGCGTCCCATAAACCTTCCTTGCTACCATTGCTTGTGCACAGGACTACCAATTGTTGGAGAAATTTTTTCCCATGATACCTTATCAAGGTCAGAATTGAGGATAAATGTTGCTTGTTGTTCAAAGGTACATGTTGGGTCATGGATTTGTCCATATTTTCATCACCTATCGACATATATTTCATCTCTTTTCTACATATTATTATCCATTTATCTTTCCATTTTCCATCCATTTGTTGTAATTGCCCATAAAATATCACGTTACTTCCATTGATGCTTTAGTGGTTAATCATGATTATTTTCCTTTATTTTTAATGAATTGAAAACTGCTATGCATAATTTTAGTAATGATGGTTTGTTGAGTGCTTTGTCATGTACAAGACAATCATAGCTAGTTGTTACAGCCTTAACCAAAAATGCATGTCGGATAAGAACACCTTGATTCACGTCTCTATTTTCGTGCATATATGGAAAAGAATCTTGAAACTTTGAGACATGGGTTTTGGGCGTAACGGCCTCGTTTACCTGAATCATGAGGAAATTTCCAAACAAATATATGATTTAGGATATACATCTAGTTCTCTAAATGTGTAATTCTCAAATTTACTATTGCGGTCGGTTTTCCAAATTAGCAAATTTGTTGAAACATATCACAAATTTGGGGATTTGGTTTCTCATTCTCCTGAGAGAATTTTATGTATAAATATGTAATCAATCTCATTGAGAAAAAAAGAGAAGGAGAGAAAGCAATGTTATGCTGTAGGATTTGATCCAGAATCTGTGTAATACTTTCATTTTGATAATACATGATGGCGGTTTCTTAATTCTGGAGTTGTAAACTTTCATTGTGGAGATCCAGCTCTGCTCAGTGGAGGAAGGGCCCTCTTCCCTGAGCAGATGTTGATAGTGTTGATTGTAAGTGTTTTATTTTATAGATTCATTTATTATTTAGTTCATGCTTTCAATCATTAGATTTATCATAGTTGTATGATTTTATTCATTAGATTTGTCATAGTTTTTTTCCTATTAATTCATTTGATAGATCATTGGCCAACATAACATTTCTTTCAGATTTATGTATTTAGATATTGCTTCATAAGAATTGATTTTGTTGAAGTGTGATTAGATTTACAGTTTGGATTTACGAATAGGATTGGGGTTTGTTTTCTTTTCAAGAAGGTGTGATCTGGTTTATAATGAGTTTTTATTTTATACCAATAGATCAACAGTTCCAGGTAGAAATTGTGCTTGCATAGATATTGCACAATAGCTTTAATATAAAAGACTTCCTCATGTTGATAATTTATGTTTAGGAGTTTCAGCTATATAATTAATTAGACAATTAATCCGACCAACATTCTTGCGCCATTGTCGGGGTAGTTATCAATGGTGCAAAAGTACATCTAAAGTAGGGTATGTAATTTGCATGATTACTTTTTAGTTCATTGAATTTGCTTTGAGTGTGTTTTTTTCTTCTTTCTTTTCATTTAGTTTTATTTCATTTTCAACTTTTGGAGCATAAATCTTATCATTCTCCTTAGTGGTGTTGTAAGCACCACCCATTATACTAACAAGTTGATAGGAGCATTCAAAGGAGGAGCCTCGAAATAACACATGAAGAATATATGAAGATATGGAAGGTAAGAAAGATGGAGAAGTTGTTACCTTTGAATTTCCCATCAAATATTCAGGAAGAGTGGCACCAATGAAGAGCATTCCCTCACATGTTCTAGCAAATTTTCACAGTTTGGAAAATGAAGACCCTGATGTATTTTTATTTAAATTTGAAGTAATATGTAGAGAATATGGTTATTGTGCTAATGATCAAAAGTTGAATGTGTTTCCCCTTACTCTAAAAGGAACATCCCTCCAATGGTTCATGAGCATATACAAACTTGGGAAGACATGAGACATGTATTTAATAACAGGTACCAAGATTATTATAGTGTCAATAAAGACATCTTCGAAATTACACAAGGAGAAGAGGAGAGTATGGAGGAATACATGGAATGCTTTCAATATAACATCCAAAGATCCAAACAAAGGAAACTTGGGAAGGAGACCTTGAAAACACTTATACTCAAGGGAATCCAAGATAAATATTTAGAAGTATTAAATCTGATGGGAACAGGTAATGTATTTCAGTTAGCATATGATAATATTTGTGAGTTATGTAGAAGGTATTCTAGAGGAAATTTCAAGACTGGTAAGAATTCTAGTGATCCTTGTTTTCAATCTTTGAAATATGCTGCAAGAACAAGAGTTATAGGAGTTGAAATCGACAATTTGTTTGAAATTTATAAAGCTAATTCACAATTAGGTGTTTTGAAAGATAAGGAAAAGCATGAGGAAATAAGAGAAGAAAGGAATTTCCTAGCTATTGCAACCTCAATTTAACTCTTACCTACCTTATCCACAAGGTTGGTATGGTCTATCTTATGATCACATGGCCACTCTCCATCATGCTGCAACACAACTTGGTCCTTCAATACCAGCCTCACAAAATAATCCTCTACATCAGTCACATCTATCTTCTCATCAAACTCCTTGGTATCCTACACAATTTCTTGTCCAATTCACCTTCCACCCTAACCATAATAAAGCAGTATAGTATTCTTACAGTGTTGAACTGCAAAATTTTCCTCCATTTCCCTCTTGTTCTACCTCACCTACATCGCTGCAAAAAGACTGTGCACTATTGCAGCAAATCCATATGAGGTCTGATCATTTTTTAAATCCAAGAGTTGGAAGTGAAGTTTCTTATGATCATCAACAAGTTAACAAGAGCAACAAATTTTATGAAGAACAGACATTGGAACCAAAAGCATCATTCACATCATTAGATCCGAATCTCTTATGCATTGAGGAAGATCAGTTTACTAAGGAAGATCAGTTTACTAAGGAGCTTCATGGTGTAACATCCATGAGAAATCAAGGGAACATAGACTATATTGAAGCTCGGTTTCAATATGTCATCGGTCTACAACATCATTCCATACTTCACCGATTCTTGGCACCATCATTTCAAGGGAAGTTGATCTCTCATATCCTAGCATTCATAAAGTTATATTTTTTTGTTGCGAGTATGATCATACTTGAGTCACTTCTACGAAAGTGGTTCCATTGGAAATATGAATACACTTGCACAATTTTTTTATTTCCAAGTAGAATAGGGTAGGGTAGAATAACAGAATAAAACCATGGTTTTGTTTTTTAGTTTTTATTTTTGAATAAGTATGCTCTCTTCCCATGCCTTGTTGCAATCTAGAAGATCATAAAATAGAAATATAAGGAATGGGTATGAGATGTTTTTAGGAATGCTTTAGAATTGTTGACTATTTGAACAAAATGCTTAAATCATTTTTGTCTTCAATGTTCAAAATTTAATTTGTCTCTTTTTGCTACAAAAAAACAAACTTTCTTGAAAACAAAATTACAATAATTAGGGAAGGTGAATGAAGACTCCATGGGGAAATGAGCCATCAATTATGGAACCCTTCAAGCTTGAACTTTGGCATGAATTTGTTAGCTGCAACACCCAGCTATGACTGTCAGCTGTGACAGTGAGCTGCAACACCCAGTTGTGACTATGAGTTGCAACACCAAGTTGTGACTATCATGTAGGTGAAAATTTATGAGTTTGAGATATGTGTGTGTTGCACATCATGGTATGTATTTAGCATTCATTTATATATAACACATCCATAAAAATACACATGCTTTATTTCAACATTATGTCATTTTTAAGAGTTGTAGCTGCGGATGCAACAGTCTATGTAAGTCAATCTAGGTGCTCAATGCCTGAAATTTTTTGTATGGGTGTGTGATATATTTAAATTTACATAATTAAAAAAATTCACACCTATTATGATCACTTTTTGGGAGCCATATTTAATTTTTTTGGATTTCTGTGGCATTTTGAGTTGAAACGTTTACTGAAACACGGACGTGACAGTCCATTTTTGGGAGACCAAATGGACATATTTTTAAAAACCTGTTTACATCCCAAGTATCCCTTTGAATCTATTTTCCAAAACAATTTTAATTTTTAAGATTCGGTATCAAACGCAAAAATTATGGTCAAAATACTAACAGGGTGTCAAGCAGGTAGCTTAGGAACACAACTAGTATAGTAAATTTTTGGATACCTTATTGGACATATCTTGAAAACATGTTTCATTGGTATATTTTTCTATGAATATAGTTTAAAACACAATTCAAATCACTCCATTTCAATATCGTATGCAAATTTTATAACCAAAATACCGACTTCCTGTCACAAATCAGCATTCTTAAAACTCTGTTTCCTAGACTGTTCATTGGACTATTTGACTCATCAATTCTTAATGGATGAAAAACTTTTTTCTAATAGATATAAATACATGAATCTAACTTCATATCCAATTGGAATCACATCAATCCATTATCAAACGAAAAAGTTAATCTTAAAACCGTGATTGTTGATCTAGTCCAGAATTTGAAAAACACCTTGTCATGTAGGTTGTTACTGAGAAATTTGGAATATCATTACATAGAATTTTAAAAAACTGTTTCTAAGGGACATAGACCTATAAATTTAATTTCATTTGGATTTGGAATCAGTCAAATCGGACAAAGAACAAAGAATTTATGATCGAAACACACCTAGTGAGCCTAATTTGTCATCATTTTCCCACAGGTATAAATTGAATTTTCTTTGTTCATTTTTTTTCTTTGGATTTGTTATATAAGTAATTTATTTTTGTTATTTTCATAAGTTTTGGGTGAAGAGAGACCACTCATCTCTCTTCTTCCATCATCTCATGTTTTATTGCAGGCAAGTGCTAGAGTTTTGCAGGTCCTTGGAAGAAGAAGGTCAATGCATGCACGAGTGACTCTTGAAGACCTTTTTCTCAATGTGCAAATAGATTGAGCACACAAATCTAGAGATATTTATGTGCAAACCATATGAAGAACAATTTTTCTGAATTTATGTCCCATTTCTACATGCCAAGAATCCTTTTAAGACAACATTAATCTCATCACACTTGTCATACCAATTGCTACCAAAAGAAACCTCTTAAGAAGCCAATTGTGATATGGTAGATTCATTCACCCTTCTCATTTCAAAACCCTAAAAATCCATTCATGTCAAAGTCCCATTTTCCATTGCTTATGTAGTCAACCTTAACCTTTTTATTTTCCATCACTACTACATCAAGACTTCACATATACTTTCCACTTATGAGTTTCATGTTGGTTCTATTTTTCACTATGATTCTTCACAATCATTTATTGTGTACTCGTATTGGATGATGTGGAATTCATTAAGGTCCAACTTCCAATGGTCTTGTCCCATAGACTTCAACACATCATCTGGGATCGAGATTAAATTTTTTTTAGTGCCTTGGGATCTGCATGAATCAACGGCAGATTTCCTTGTTATTAATCATGTGGATTCGCCAATGCCTCTTGATTGACAAATATTGAAGGTGACTCGACTCCAACACATTCATTTGTACCTATCAAGATGTACTGAGGTACTTTAGAGCTCACTATCATCAAAGGTGAGTTGCTTCACATTGGTTAACGACATACATTAATGGCTGGTAATCCAATGATTTCTTTCCATGCTCGACTTCAGCACATTCATTCGCATGGTAAGAATTGTACCTCAGTTTGTAGAAGCTAAAGATTATGTGATCTAATGGTTTCAACAGTGACTTACAGCATCATTTGTTCAATAGTTTTGCAATTCCTTTCCATTTTTATTCCAGCAGTTGATTTTCAGAATAAGAGAATGGATTTCTACTTCTATGGTAGAATTCCTCCTCATAAATTGTCTCAGAAGTTAGTATTACATGAAACCAACAAAACATCATTTCAGATCAGATTTAGCCTCATTCAGTTTCATCTCACAAATACATCTCTCTTAGAAATAGTTTGGCCTACATCAACTTCAGCAGACATCAATCCATCCATGCCAATCAAAGATTCCACGGAGGTAACACTTGAGGTAAAATAGCATGAGTTTTTTTATTTATTAAATATTTAGGAATGTGTCATGAAGAACCACTAAGCATTAGCCATTTCCATTTTCTATATAGCATTTTATGTCCATCCATTCCCATCGTTTCCCACTCAATTCTAACACTTCACAATTCCAATTCATGCACATCCACTTCAAAGTCCTACCCAAGCATAAGAAGATGCCTTGCTGCTGCCACACAAGAACCAGAAGTAAGAAATGGTGCTCTGTTCCCACATAAAAATAGTGAGGAGAAATAAAGCAGCTGATACACATATTGGAAGAAAAGGATAGGATGGACACAAGAACCTACAATGGAAGAACTTGTTGTAGAAGCCATTCCTTCATAAGAGTATGCTCCCATACAATAGGAAGGAAATGCACTCTGATTTATGAATTGCTTGGTGGTTTATTGATGTACATATTAGTTCACTTCCACACAACTGTTGAAAAGTTAGACTTGGCATCTTTATACCATGAGTTGATATACAATCAGATTTGATTTACATATGCTCTCATAGAACTTAAATGCTTGGGTTTTGTTGATTGGAATATTGACATGCATGCTCACTGCCCAAACAAATCTGATCCTTGCTCATTAAAAATCACGGTCATTTTAAGCTTGGAAGATCCATATATTAGTTCTGATTTTTATTGATGCAACCATCTTCAACAAGTATGCAACTCTCTTGGTGTTTGAAAAATGAAAAAAAAAATTAATTATCTTCTCATTCATATTCCATATGGGGGTTCTTGTGCCAAAAATTCTAGAAGTTGTTAGAAGAAAAAGTGCATCCAAGAGCATCAGATACAGGAAATTATGATGTGCATCTTCAACATAGAATGGATTGCATGGGTTCCAAAATCTCCACTGTATATTCAAAATGCTACTATAGTCTTAGAAGGAATTCTATGGCATCATTTGAACAATGTTTTGCATTATTTGAAGTATTACACAACACTCCACAATAAGGGCATAACCAAAGAACATTCTAGTAGCCTTCATTCAACCATGATAATTGATGAAATTTATTATGGTTACAAACATATTGCCATCACTCTTCAATTTTTTTTCCAAAATTGAAAAACAATTGGTTCTATCATGTATTGTTCTATTTGATATTAGTGATGATTGACTTCTTGTGCGTTCCTTTTGAGATTGTATTTAGTTCAATTTCATAGTGGATCATGAGGACATGCTATGGAATGAGTTTGGGGGAGATAGAGGTTGTTGTACACTCCATAGGATCTCAATTGTAATAATATTTTCAGAGGGCAAGAAATATTTTGTGATAATTTATTCAATTTCTCATGCATATTGTTCCTTATATAAAATGAATAATTGGAATTGAGTATATCTCACAAACATTCATTGAATCCTCAGGATTTTTGGACAGGAAGTGCATTATATCAATATGGACAACTCTAGTAAGTTTCAGCTCAATCCAATGCACATTTTTTGAGAAAATGGACATCATCACCTACAACCATTTTGTCAATATCTCGAGATCCATGCATCAAATGAATTTGAGCTTTGGGGAGCAGAAGAATTATGGTAAGAGGAACATGCTCACATATTTTTAGAAAAAAAAATTTCACAAATTTCGAGAAAATCACCATCACCACCTATAGCCAATTTGAATTTTTCTTGAAATCCGTGATGTGGGTATTTTTTATTTTTGGTGTGGAGATGCATTGGACTTGTAGAAACCTTCCTGCAAAAATTTCAACTGAAACTAGTTTGTTGTTTGGGAGAAAATGACTTCAAAAGTTTTCTACTCAAAAGGTTGTGACTCATCCAAATTTAGCGCTCTTTGGTTGTGACTCTGCTAAATTTAGCGCTCTTTGAGCTATGAATCTGCTAAATTTTTAACCAAATTATCTGCTAAATGAGTTGTGACTCCGCCAAATTTTCCACCAAATTCTTCGCTAAATGAGCTGCGACTCCACCAAATTTTCCACTAAATGAGCTGCGACTCTGCTAAATTCTCTGCTAAATGAGCTGGAACTCCACCAAATTCTCCACTAAAAAGGCTGCAACTCTGCCAGATTTATTCTATGTGCAACTACGACTCCGCTAAAAATTTTCCTATCCTTCTACTTTTCGGAGCTGCAACTCCGCTAGGTTTATCTTATGTTTAGCTGCGACTCCGCTAAAAATTTTCTATCCTTCTAGTTTTCACAGCTGCAACTCTGCCATATTTATCCTATGTACAGCTACGACTCCGCTAAAAATTTACCTATCCTTCTACTTTTCACAGCTACAACTCTGCTTGCATAGTGAAATGAAAAACAAGTGAATGAGTTCTTCTAGTTGGATGTTACATCGGTATTGGGTTGCATGAGGACATGCAACAGTTCAGTTTGAAGGAGATATTGGGTCACGGATTTGTCCATATTTTCATCACCTATTGACATATATTTCATCACTTTTCTTCATATTATTATCCATTTATGATTCCATTTTCCATACATTTGTTGTAACTGCCTGTAAAATATCATGTTACTTCCATTGATACTTTAGTGGTTAATCATTGATTATTTTCCTTTATTTTTAATGAATTGAAAACTATTATGCATAATTTTACTAATGATGGTTTCTGGAGTGATTTGTCACGTACAGGACACTCATAGATAGCTGTTACAGCCTTAACCAAAAATGCATGCCAAATCATAACACCTTGATTCACGTCTCTATTTGCGTGCATATGGAAATGAATCTTGAAACTCTGAGACATGGGTTATGTGTGTAACGGCCTCATTTACCTAAATCATGGGGAAATAGCCAAAAAAATATACGATTTAGGATATACAACTAGTTCTCTAAACGTGCAATTATTAGATTTATTGTTACGGTCGATTTTCCAAATTAACAAATCTATTAAAACAGGTCACAAGTTGGGGGATTTGGTTTCTCATTCTCCAGAGAGAATTTTACATATAAATATGTAATCAATATCATTAAGAAAACAAGATAAGGAGAGAAAGAAATGTTATGGTGTAGGATTTGATCCAGACTCGGTGTAACACTTTCATTCTGATAATACATGCTGGCAGTTTCTTAATTCTGGAGTTGTAGACTTTCATTGTGGAGATCCAGCTCTGCTCAGTGGAGGAAGGGCCCTCTTCCCTGAGCAGATGTTGATAGTGTTGATTGTAAGTGTGTTATTTTATATATTCATTTATTACTTAGTTCATGCTTTTAGTCATTAGATTTATCATCTTTTTATGCTTTTATTCATTAGATTTGTCATAGTTGTTTTCCTATTAATTCACTTGATAGATCGTTGTCCAACATAGCATTTCTTTCAGATTTATGTATTTATATATTGCTTCATAAGAATTGATTTTGTTGAAGTGTGATTAGATTTACAGTTTGAATTTACGAATAGGATTGAGGTTTGTTTTCTTTTCAAGAAGGTGTCTAGTTTATAATGAGTTTTGATTTCATACCAATAGATCAATAGTGCCAGGTAGAAATTGTGCTTGCATAGATATTGCACGATATCTTTGAAATAAAATACTTCCTCGGGTTGATAATTTATGTTTGGGAGTTTCAGCTGTTTAATTAATTAGACAATTAATCCGATCAACAGTACATGAACAAGCCCTTTCACTATTGTTTAAGGTCATTTGCGGCCATTAAGAAGGTCAACATTGAGTATAAATGTTTCATATTGTTCAAAGGTACATGAAGAAGCCCTTTCACCATTGTTTGAGGCTTAGTTGACGATGAACACATGCCCAGACTTGCCATATATGGACACAAATGCAAAACGAGAGGATTTGTTGGTGGTATCAGGTATGTAGAGAAGGTTAATGTATCTTCGAATTCATCAACATATGTTGAAATGGTCTAAAAGGGGTTTTCGTATAGGGTTTAGATTTTTTGAGGTCTGATAATTTCGTTTGCTTGTTGAGCCACAACTAGGGCATGCCAATTGAATCTCAAAACCATTCTGACATTTAAGATATTTTATTAGGTTCAGATTTCGAATCACTGAGAGAAAAGGAGGATAATTCAAGAAATTTGATGAATGGATGAATTTAGGCGTTGGAAAAAAAGGAAATCGTGGTTTGGAAGTTGAGTAAAATGTGGAATTGAAGCACAAGGGTTTGGACAATGAAGGTTTTAGGAATGCAGATTGGTGGATGAGGGATTTGGGGATGAATATTTTGGGTGTGAGGGTTGGTAGAAGCTTCACGTGACTTCATTGGGATTTGAAAGTTGGCCAATGTAACAAAGTTGATTGCTTTGCATCGTGATCCACTGGACTAACTTAACGGACTATGGACTTATTATGGAAGTTGAGAATTTTTGTGTACAGTTTAAATGTTATATTTATAATGTTGAATCTTTAATGATCATTTAATGTTATTTTATCTTCAAGGTCACTCTTTAAACCTGGATAGTACATTTTTTACTCTTCATTTATTTTATTGTTTTCCTTGCAGTTTAGAGGACAATGGGGAAGCGGTTATGGAACGGCTTCAAAAACACATAGGACCTGTGGGTCTTTTTATTTCTTCATTTATTTAAAGTTGGGGATGTAGTTTTTTTATTAAATATACTTGCGAGAAGTGCAATAGTTTTCTCAACTTCTTTTTTACAAGTTTGTGGTTTGGAGTTCAATGCAATTTCTACCAATTTGTTGGCCTCTCGATCCGAGGATGGGGATCTTTGTATCTGGGATCTTGCAAATCCTACAACAACTACTCATTTTCCACCATTGAAGGTGTGGCCTAGTACCATGATAATATTTTGATAATTCTCCAAGTGAGGAGTAGTGGAAGGCTTACTGTTATATGCTTAATTTCAAGAGATTAATAGTAAACATTTTTCTGTAAGGAGTGGTATCAAGTGCTCAAGGGGAAGTTTCATTTTTATCTTGGAATTGAAAAATTCAGCATATACTAGAATCCACTTCATATAGTGGAACAACAGGTGAGGATGTTGGTATTTTACATAATCCAACTTGAATTTTTCTACTTTGTTTGTTGAATGGCTGCTGAATGAGGCATCTATTAAACATAGATTATGTATCCAGCGATAGGATGTTAATGATACTTTAAATTTGATGTGCAATATGTGCAGTCATTTGGGATTTAAGGCACCGGAAACCTATCGTTAGGTAATGCACTTGTTAACAGGCGTAATCTTAAGTAAAAGATTTGACTTGCTGATAATGTGCATATAAGGTTTAGTTGATATTTTGGTAGTTTCAATCCTTAATTGTGAAGAACTGCCACTTTTATCTTGTTTCTGGTAACATATTTCCGAACACAACTCGAAGACGATGCTCTATTTTACAATGGAACTGTGATGCTTCAACACAACTTATTGTAGCCTCAGATGATGAAAACTCACCCACATTATGGGTCTGGGAAGCTTTTGTTGATTAATTTGAATTCTTTCTAGTTGGTCCAAGAGAAATTAAGTTTTTAATATATAACTTTATTTTTCATTTCTTCTCAGGTAGGGGATTTGTGAAACACCATTTCTCCATTTAAGGAATTTGTAGGGCATAGCAGAGGTGAGTAGTGTAGCCCATCAGATTGTTTCCTTGATGGTTACATTTTATGCTTCCAGATGCAGATCACTAATCTTCTTATTGGATGCATTTTTTTTTTCCAAGAATATTTGATTTATATGCTGGTAAAATGATGTGACATTTTCTCTTCTAAAGTTTCAAATTTGATTTCAGGAATGATGTGTTTTTTGGAAAAATAGAGTTCTGGTTTTTTTCTATATTCATAGATGTTTACAAATGTGTCATGAATCCTTCCATGTATTTTCAAAAGCATCAACGACATTGTTGTCAAGAAATGCATTCCATAAAGGTTGCAAAAAAATTGGTCATTTTTCTCCAAGGATGTTTCTACTGCTCAATCAGCCTTTCAAAAAGAGTTCTTCCTGAAGGATGAAACTTCATTTGATTTAATCTCATTAAAAACCTAATTGATAAATTGTTTGACTCAAAATAGTCACTCTGTTCATATTTAGGAGCATGTACATGCCACAACATGATTTTGTAATGCTAAAATACTAGGAGCACTCCCAAGCTTCCAACAACTATGGTTCACATATTTGCAATCTATTTTTTTTGTCTTACTCTTAATTCCCCATTTTCCTTTTTGTATTACAATCCGTTCATTTTGTCTATGCTCTTTCCCATCACAAGTTCGCCCTTAGATTTAATACCACCAAAAGAGGAAGTGTGCACTTTATAATTTTTCACATCTAACTTAGCAACTCACCTGAATAAAATCAACTTTCCCTTGGAAACATATGAAAATATGGCGTACATTAAGTTTTTCATTTGTGGGCAAATCCTTTGGAGTAGGAAAAAACAATTAGAAAGTGACCATGGGGCCCCATCACGATAGACCCTCATTTGGTGTAGTGTTGGAAACACCCTCTTGACTTCATCTAGCCCACATATTCTTGCTAGGAGACACTTCTGTCAAAATTCAGACACATTTCTTGTACCTCATAGTATATCAGGAATCTCCCTTTCCCTTAATCATTTCATCCATAATAACTAAAACTGACCAAGATACACTTGCACAACATTTCCCTTACAACACTATTCGACTCCACTAGCACTAGTCTACTTTCAATGATCATACTTTTCTTTTAGTGAATATTTTGTTGATGGAATATATTATTGTATGTTGTTGAGGTTATCTAAATTATGTGCAAGTCTTGTTTCAATAATCATTCATTTCAAACTCCTAGACTAATTTCATCTTTTTGTTTCTTAGCTTAGAAACCTTAGAATAATTTCTAGGGAACACCCCCCTTGGCTTCACTAGGACTTGGCCTAGATAGAGGAGTTGAGTGTTGAGTGGCAGCATTTCAAGTCAATACTTTCCCCCAAGGACGCACCAAGTGGCTTGAATATTTATGCCATGCTAACCCCCGGGGTGCGTGAAAGGTAGAAACACACCCAAGCAAGGAAAGATAATTTTTCTTAAGTCCGAGATCTATTCAAGAACAATTGGAGAGGAGAGATCACTTCATCAATTGTCCAGAACAAAGGTAAGTACCACAAAACTTTGGTTAAAAATATCTAAAACCCATTTTTCATCCATAGTTTCATTTTTTACTCTATGTGTGTTTACATGTGGGGGGTTTTAGTAAATATTTATATGGTTGTTTCTTTCATGCTTTGTTAGGGGGTCTGTTTCATGTTAAATGTGGGTGTTTAGTGACTCCAGAGCGCCCCCTAAATAAGCATTGGTTTTAGAGTTAATCTTTAGCCATCTAAGTATTGGTTCTTTCCCTTTGCATGTGTTTCTCCTCACTTTCTAGAATGTTACAAAGAGTAAATTTTGTTATTATACTGATTTCTAGGTCAAAAACCAGCTCCCATAGTTTCCCCAAATACATTTCCTATACAAATCTTAAGTCTACGGTTGAAAATACTTAACTTAAGTGAGAGTTGGTTACTTATCTCTAACACATGATCATTTTGGTATCATTTTACAGTCTGCTAGACATTATTTATGTGCTGGTATGTTTTCTTACAATGGTTAAAATCTAGGACAACCATCCTCAAACCTTAGTCCAGTTATCATTAGTTTACCAAGAGGGTCTCTATTTATTTCACATAGCTTCAAACTCATCTATTTACTTGTATGTTTCCTGTATTGGTTATTTAGGACAGTTTGCTCTCTGTTATTATTAAGCTTTCTCCCTTCAAGAGTAATTCCCCTAGGGTACCAATTCATCAAATTTATTAATACCTCAAAGGTTCCTTGTTACTTTCCTGAAAGTTGTTCTGTAATTACTTTAGGAAAATTGAGTTTCTCATCAAGTACTTACGAAAGAAGGACTTGGGACACCTCTCATGGCTATTCTGGGTCTTCCTTCAATGGATCTAGGAATCCTAATGAGAGGAATTTTCCTAGCATCACACTTTGGAGCAAATTCCTGAGGTTTCACTGGTCTTGCGGTCATTACCCTCTGCTTATATAGAGACCGCCACGTTTTGTGACAATGGAATCATTCATTAATCTTGGTTCAAGGAAAAATAATCACAACGAGGGAGGACATGTAATGATTCATGAACCTAATTTTGACAATTTTTATTCTTAATTATTAAATTAATTAGGAACCCTAAGAGTCACAACCTTTCAATGTGACCCACCACTTCAACACTATATATTCCAAAGCCATTCAATCATTGTAATCATGAATCTATTATATATGTGTGTGTGTGTGCATTGTGGGTTCATTAGTGACTAATCTCTACATTGTGTGTGATATGGATTATCTACCTCTAATCTCATAACAATGTGTACCCTTGACACACCATCATACCCTATTCTAAAAAATATCATGACTTGTACCCATGCCCACACTCATCACCCATGCACTCTGAAAATATAGGAGATTCATGATCCAAATAACACCAATGAATCCATCCTCAATTCTATACAAAAATGCCGCTTGATACCCTTACCATAATATAAACGTTCCCTGATGGAAAAAGTGGGTATCAAAGAATTATATAGGTTTACGATTTTCTGAATTTATAAACTACGGGTGGATGAACCCATGAAAAAACATAAAATTATTCGACCTTGTCCAAAAAATCTATTGAGCCCAAAGATGTGCCTTTGCACTTACATGTAACATCAATGCCTTACCATTAATCCATATCAACCATGTAAGCACAGTGTGGGATTTCATGAAACTGGTTTTGAAATGATGTATATACATCTCGGTCATCTCTAACTAATGCCTCATAGGATCTTCCCTTGCCATTTTCATAGACTTGATCAAAATAGGCCTAGCTTCCACTGATGTAGATGTCATATAGCTAGATCACTACTTGCTTGGTTTCCTTTTTATATTTTCCCTTGTTAGATTCTTCCACATTTCAGCAATTTTACCTATTTGTTTGATTTATAATTTATAGGCTTACAACAAACTTGAGCAAACTAAGTTAATAAATATGAATTTGCTCAAAACTTCACTTTCATATATGAAAAAGCACCAACACAAGCATACACACTTTAATCTAACATCCCATGGTTAGTTCCATCATTTTCATTGACATTTATCCATAACTGGCAATGGTGTTAGGATTAGCTGTATCATAAATTAGGAAAGAATTCAAAATTTTATTCCATTCTGCTTGATGATCACTTGAATTAAAGTCATACATAACTTTTATAAAAACTTCAACATTTAGCTCTCCATGTGGGATATTAGGTTTCTATGGTTGCAACTAAACACAAAATAGAGAATTAAGAAGAAAACCATCACTTTCTGGCAGTTCCTAGCTACTTGGACAAATCAATAGTTCCTCATTTAGTATTTCATGTGAAATATTATAACAAATGGATTTGGTAGAGATCTGACTCATACCAGACTCCAGTGACCACTTCTCACCATTCTTGTATTGCAAAATAGGCATTTTAACATTCTATCACTCTGACAAGCAAAATACCTTATCCTTAGAGCACACTTCACTATTAGCTAAATAGCAGATATCCATATTAAGTAGGTACCCTTTTGCATTGACAAATATGTTTGAATAAAGAAAATCAAAAGAGTTGTAAACATGTAACAACACAAATTCCTCCAATTGCAAATAAAATATATTAAACCACACCAATAGGCCACAAATTTCATCATAATTTAAACAAAGTTGTTGACTTTAATCTTAACAGAGTTTCTTAAGAGAATCGTGGTGCAATTCAAATCATCCATTTGAAACTCGTCTTTATTAAAAGGGCTCTTAAACTGATAAATAAAGGGTAAATAGGCTCACCTGCCATTTTCTGCTCAATCAATTTTCCTATGCTTCTAAATCATATTTCTTTTGTATCCCTCCACTAGGAACGAAGATGTGAATGGAAATAAGCAGGGATTAGGGACCTACTAAATAATGGTATTGAGAAGATGTTCATTATAACCACTAAGCATACCCTATGCATTATTTGTCATTTCATATTCACATTTAAAGTAAAAGGAAAATAAAAAATAACAGAATTCTCACAAACAAAGAGAACATAGACAAAATGAGGAAATGATGATACTTTTCTAAGATGTTCTCCTCTCTTTACATCATAAGCATAAAGGAGACACTAATAAATATGAACAATATGAAATTAAGGGAGAAACCACATTAAATACCCTATCATGGTATCAATATGATTCCATTACCCACTGAGGAAGAGGGGCATGCAAGTTAATCATATTACCTGTGACAGGATGCTCAAAGCAAAGACTCTCTGCATGCAAAGCATGATTGGCATAAGAAGTACCTTTCCAGGTATGCAACCCTTCATACTAAACATCCCCTCTAATAGGAAATCCCATGTATTGGGAGTGCACACGAATCTGATGTGTTCTTCCACTTATAGGATAACCTCGTATTATCACTTCATGATTATTTATTATGTTTGGTGAGTTAACAATATTACAGCCTCCTCCAACAACCTTGGAATTTTGTCCTGTAACCACAAAGTTTTCTATACTAGTTGTAGAGAATTATCCAAATGTAAAAATGTCTTTTGTAAGGTCAAAATCAATTTCATGAGAAGCATTTTGTGCTTTTCCAAAACTTTCATGCTACATTCTATGGCACCCATTTACAGAGAAGAATTTTAGATGAGTTGCCATTTCTCTAAGAACAGTGCCACCTGGAAGAATCCTTCCAACATATGTCCTATAATAAACACACCATGCACCAAACTTTGATCTTCCATGCCCTAACTCAATATAGATATTGTTCCATTTTGGATAAGGTCACATAGCAAGATAATATTTTCTCACTTTCTGATCTGTAAATGCCTTCACATGCTTCCCTGTTATTTTATGCAACTTAGTAATGAGCATTACTCCACTAGTTTCTCTATCAAGCCAGTTGACCATATGCAATTCCAGTGGATTAACATCATTTACAGCACCTTAACCATAATGGAATGGTCAAATCGCATTCGTTTCAAAGGAAAAAGGAGAAATATTACTCAGAATAATATTACAACAAAGTATCAGTTGTAAATGAGACCTGCAAAAGAGCCCTTCCTAACAAACATAAATTGGAATAATGTAATAAAAACCATGCTCTCCTCTTCTTTCCTACTATTTTCCTCACTCATATGTTCATATTATCCTAAACATATTTTTATAACTCTTGAACCTAGTACAAGTTTGACAATTCCCTTTGAGTTCCTGGAGAACAAGTATAGTTTTCTACCTTTACTAGTTGGATAGAAATTGACGATGATTTCTGGTACTTCTTCTGATGGATCCACTCTAAATATTATTTCCTACTATTTTCCTCACTGCTCCATTGATATAATCCTAAATTTTAAACCTATTTTTATAACTCTTGAACCTGATACAAGTTTGACAATTCCCTTTGTGTTCGTGCAGAACAAGTATAGTTTTCTACCTTTACTAGCTGGATAGAAATTGATGTTGATTTCTAGCACTTCTTCTGATGGATCTAATCTGAATTATGTTACCCTTATTCCTGGTCATGTCCAATTCTGTTTACAAATGCATTCTTAGCATGTTTTCTCTAGAACATTAATATCTTCCTTGGTTGGTTGTTCTTTGGTAGGATATTGGTGTATTACAGTTTCTACTCTAAAGTAATATATTTCCATATAAGATTTTTTTATCTATTCATGTTACTTTATGAGGTCACAATAATCTAAATTTTTTTAGCATTACAAATCACCTATTCCTTCTACCCACAATATCTTGTGTTGTGGCACCTGGCATCATATATAACAAATTTTTCTCTTCCTATATAGTTTCTTTGGTTGGGTTGTTGGTGTTCAAATATTGTTTTTATAATGTGCTCTTTTAATATAGTTTATTTATCTATATTGGTTTATCCCCTCACTCACTACTTTTACTATTCATTTCATTTCTATCTCTATTTTTTTTGGCATTTGGGAGTTTCCTCAACATTCCTAACTGCTATTGTAGCTTGTTGTACTCTCTCGTCCCATTGAACTATTTTGGTCACTTGTGGACATTAATAATGTAATATTATCTTATCTTATCTATCTGAAGTGAATGGTGTGAAGGCTTGTTGGTTTTAATATGGCATTTTAATTGCGATTGCTGTTTCTCTGCTAGGCATTTTGTTTTTGGGCATTATTGTATTTCGAGCATTGGGGTTTGTTATTTTAAAGTTGACATTGGAAGAAGGTTATGTTCCAGTGGTGAATATGGCGGCATGTTAGGTTAGGTGCATGTTCTTGCATATTTTAATGGAAGAGCACATGTTGGTTGTTACAGCTTAGTCAAATGAAAGTGCAGTGGTTTGCCCCTCCAGGATCGGGTGAGATTGTGCCACCCAAACTTTTTAGCAAATTCTAATGCAGCTTAATGAAATGGAATTGATCATGTTAAGTGGTTTTCCCCTCCAGGAATGGGTGATCTTGTGCTACCCACCTTTCCAACCAGTTCTAATGCTTCTCTTTGAATTTAAAAAGCTATTTCAAAAAATACAATTTAAATCAATTTGGAATGTACTTACAATTAATGGTGCACAAATTTTTACAGAATTTAATCAAGAACACTTGATTAAAGAAGGGTTGCAGAATTGTGTGTAAAATAAAGAAGATACCATTGGAAACATATCTTAAATACATGGCCCTTTCCTATTGGACCTTCAAGCTCTTCGTGGGCCAGGAAAGCTTGTGTTGTATAATCCTTTAGGTCAGTTGTAGTGCAGTGCTTCTCTTTGAAATTAAAAAGAATCTCTTTATAAAATTATAAACTTAAATCAAGTTGGGGTGCATTAGAAGTGAATCAAGATCATTTGATTACAGAATGCCTGTAGAATTCTTTTCAAAATCAAGACTATTCTTTAAAAACATGTCTTAAATACATGATCTTTTCTATTTGGCCCTTCAAACTCAACATATGGCTTTAACAGAATGTTTTAAAATCAGAAAATAAATAAGTCAGAATTTAATTTAATAATTGGTTCACTAACACTTGTAGAGTGACCCTTTTAGTGTTGAAATCTGCAACTATTTTATCTAGATAATATGATTGAGTTCATATATCTTTTGTTGGATTGGGTTAATTTCTTTCACCTAACATTGCTAAAACATGCAATTTCTAATCCAAGTAATGTGGTCAATATTATATACATTTTCTGCTGGATGGATTAGATTTCATAATTTCATATATTGGGTTAATTTCTTTCACCTAACATTTCTGAAACATGCAAGTTCTAATCTAAGTAATGTGGTCGATATTATATACATTTTCTGCTGGATGGATTTAGATTTCATAATTTGATAGACACATTATGATATGCTGCTTTACTGAAGTAATATTTGTTGGTATTTCTTTGGTGTATGCATATTTGCTAGACTTGAATCAGTCACTCAGGATGTTCAGCTTTAGGAAAGCATTGTATATCTACCTAAAAGAGACAAGTGTGATGGATTGGTACTGTGGAGGGAAAGCAATGTAATTCTCAAAATGTTGTTTAGAGGAATTTTTTAAAGTTCCATGTTTGTTGCATGTTAAATGGCTGCTGGTATTTAATTTGTACCACCTTCAACAGTAGAGTCATCTTTGTAAGCATCTACTAGCTTCAATTATCCAAGCACTAGAAAGAAACTTTCTGACTCTACGCTTCAAGGTAATCATATTTCTACACCTTTAAGAAATTTTGATTCCATTAGCCCATTGGTTGTGCTGGGAGGATCATTATTTCCTCAATATCTAGCGACAAGGCCATTGTCTCAAACCATTATCTCATCTCAGACACCATGGGGTAGTGGCATAGAGCCTGGCATAGCCACAGATGATTTGTGTACGGAAAACCATGCAAATAATATACAAGATTAGTTCCATATAAAGAGAGTAGGATAATGCACATGTTTTTAGGCATATACAACTTAAAATGACTTTGGGTTCCAAACTTGCAAAGCACTTTCCAAACTTACAGAGAAGTAATCATTCTTGAAGATCAATCAATGTATCGCATGTGCACTCTAGTAGGCCAGAACCCTTCTTGGATTTTCATCCCAAAGTTTCAATTTTCAGGGGAGATGGACGTAATATGACTAGCTCCACAAAGAAATATATTGCAAAACATGTTCCTTCCCCATTGGAGGATTTTTCTCCACCTGCCAATAATAATGAGGCAAAAATTAAGGTCATAGGAGTTGTCGGGGTGGCTCTAATGATTTCAATAGGATGATTGAGAGTGAAATGAGAGGTGTGGAATTCTGGATTGTCAATACAGATGTGCAGGCCATGAAAATGTCACCCATTTCTCATGAGAATCGTTTACAATTTGGGAAAGAATTGAACAAAGGACTTGGTGCATAGGGAACCCAGACATTGGAATGAATGCTTCCAAGGAGAGCAAGAGTGTAGTTGAGGAAGTTGTTTCTGGGGAAAATGTGGTCTTTGTGATTGTAAGACTCTGAATTTTAATTTATCTTCATGGTACTTGCAAATTTTATCCATAAAAATAACTAAGAATGACATGCTTGTTTTCCTATTTTTGAAACCTATATTAGGCTTCTTCATTAAAAAAAAAATCCTCAATTTTTTCTTGCTATTGAGCTAGATCAATATCATCTTATGTCTCATCAGAAGAAAAAACAAAGACGTTAACACAAATCAAAAATTCATTTTCATGAAAAACCTTCACCAAACCATGCGTTTTGATAGTGCTTCCATAAAAATTCCTTATGGGTAATAGTAATTGGGGAAAGGGCACAATGACTGTAAAGGCTTGAAAGTTGAAAACGAGGATGTTAATTAGTATGTTACCTAGGGTTAGAAAAAGAATTTAAGAATTTGAATCAATATCCATATGCATAAGAAACATACATTCAAATTCAAAAAAATAATAGACTTTCTGATTTTGAATGACAAAAGCTTCCTCTAGTGAAGGTCTGAGTAACTCCATCAGAGCTATATATGAAATCATATGGTACCAACGAGAATCTAGTGCCAGTTAATCCCAAATCATTTGGATATCATGGTTGTAATTTAAATCTTGTAGGACACATGAAAACATGTATGATAAGAATTCAAATTCAAGCTGTAATGAAAAAACATTAGATTGAAAATTTTAAGTCAATTGTTTTAAAGAGATTCAAAATCCTTGGAAAAATTCCACAAAAAATGCTACCAAATCAAATGATGGTCCATACAAAAATCCAGTATAATTTTGGGGATGAATGAAGCTAGTCAACTAATCACAAGATCATTTTGGGCATTGAAGATGCAGATGAAAGACAATAGACACATATATGCACATATAAACTTCCAATGAATTTGGCATTCTAGCTATAATATTAAAGAATTTAGTATGTTACCTGGGTTTAGAAAAAAAATTAAGAATTTGAATCAATATTTATATACATAAGAAACATAAATTCAAATTCAAAAAAATAATGAACCTGTTGATTTTGAATGAAAAAACATTCCTCTAATGAAGGTCTGAGTAACTCCATCAGAGCTATATACGAAATGCTATGGTATCAATGGGCATCTAGTGCTAGTTAATCCCAAAGAATTTGGATATCATGGTTGTAATATAAATCATGTAAGACACATGAAAACATGTATCATAAGAATTCAAATTCAAGATGTAATGAAAACACATCAGATTGAAAATTTTAAGTCAATTGTTTTAAAGAGAATCACATTGCTTGGAAAAATTCCACAAAAAATGCTAACAAATCAAATGATGGTCCATACAAAAAGCCAGTATAATGTCGGGGAGGAATGAAACCAGTAAACTAATCACAAGACCATTTTTGTAATTAATTTAAAACATGTTGTTGAAACTAAGTCTAGTTTATTCAAACATATTATTAAGTGCAAAAAATATCGGATGCAAAATATGTATTAAAAAAAAAGGTTTCACTAAAAATGGTTGTGTATGGAATTCTTTAAGTTTAAAGTGTCTTCTAAACAAATTTTTTGTTTGGGTGCCTTGCAAATCTTTATTCTGAGATAATTTTGTCTAGACGGTTTATGCACTATCATGAATTTAGGATCCTTGAAGTCCTTTATAGAAACTACACTCAGTACTCCTAGGTATTATATGTTAAATTTTCCAATTCAAAAGTAAGTTAAAAGCACTTCCGAACCTTAGCGGTCTATGATGAAGAAGCTCTTGGTCTGTTCTTTTTACTTTTTTTTAAAGGTTTATCTACTTACAAATATTAAAAACTCTTTATTTTGGAGTTTTTGCACCTAGTACTAATTTTTAAAGCATCTGTTTTCTACAAAATTTGTGGTTTTTTTCGTGCACTGTAATGGTATGATTTTCATTCTATCCTTGTTGTTCCTTAGGATGGATAATCTGGGTGGAGTAGTTTGCACAGGGCCTTACATTTTGGGCATCTTTCTATGGTTGAAGTGCTCATTGAAGATGGTTCTTCTATCACATTGGAAGATGCTAAAGCTCAAACACCAATTGATATGCTTTTTGGTCCAGTGCAACAGGTTGTTTCTAAAGAAAACAATGCAGGTAGGCTTTTAGTGACTTTATTGACAAGTAGACGGTGAATTGAGAATTTTTGACATGTATAAAAGTGTTGCTTTACAATATGAAATTAAATTCCATGTGACTAAACAAGAACTCATTAGCAATGTTTAGTATTGAGTCTTGATGCATTAATTTTTTATGTTTGTCCCTTTTCTATTCATAGAAAGTACAGATGATTTCTTCAGCTGGGGAAATGGTGCCAACTATCAACTTGGAACTTGAAATATTGATATGCCGAAGTTACTGTACAGGGTGGATGCACTTCAAGGCCTCCTTATAAGGGATATTTCTGTTGCAATGTTCCATAGTGTATTTGTGACTGCCTTGGAAGAATTGTACTCCTGGGGTTTTGGCAGGGGAGGTAGACTAGGTCACCCTGATTTTGATATTCACTAGGTATGGGATGTATATTGTACAGGTATTGGATGTATATTGTACGAGAAACTACAATTGAATTTAGTAGAGAATAAAAACTCAGAGACATTTCTATATTGTACAGTTCGTCAATGTACATAGATTGAGAGGACCAAGTGGACAGAAACTACATTACAGCATGAATCCAGATCAAACAAAATTGCACTAGGCATGTGGAGGCTTCCAAATTAAACATTTAATTATGTGGAAACCAATTGGAACAATATTACTGTTGATTGATATCAGCATCTGTAGTGCACTACATAATTGAATATGTTCTAGGCTTGAGTTTCATTTTATATTCAAATAAAAATTTCAGTAATTTTTTAAAACTTATTTGTTTTGTCATTGTCTAGTGTTTTTAGTGTATGCTTGATAAAAAAATTTGGTATGTTTGAATGATGCAAACTTTGTTTGAATATCGACATTATCAAGTAATAAGAACTTCTTAAAGGGTGCTAGCTCAATGGTAAAGCACTTGCCTAATTATAGGCAGGAGGTTGGTGGTTTGATTCCTCCATTCCCTATCATAAATTTGTGACAACAAAAATGACTAAATTCACATATATATGACTATTAGTAGCTAATTTCTCGTATCTTGTAGCGCGACTAACGTTTATTCGTATTTAGCTTTGTCATTAATATGTTTTCATCTAGTAGTTTATTTAGTCATATATTTGTTCATTAATTGTTGCAATCAGTGACTAAATCTATGACTAAATTCGTGACTAAATCATTGATTATCAATGGTTAAATCAACAACTAAATCATTGGTTATCAATGGTTAAATCAACAACTAAATCATTGACAATCAATGACTAATAAGTCAATCTATTAATGACTAAGTGAAATATGACTAAGTTAGTCAAGCTATAAGATAGTGGAAATTAGCTACTATTAGTCGTCGACTAAAAAATAGTCGTTTATAGCTGGATTTTAGTCATTTTTTTAGTCATTAATTTCTCATTTTGTAATAGTGTCTATAATTCCATGTTTCATATCCTTGTTGTGGGGGTTGTTTTTCATGGTTCTTTTGGATGGTTGTTCATAACTTTGATTCTCCTATGTTTCCACTACTTGGATTTTTCCTGAACCTGCACATAAATCTTGATGGTGAATGGCGATATCTCTTGCACCTAGTAATGGGGTGGAAGAGGAAGTATGTGGTGAGGAATAGAGTTTTGGATTCTCAAGATGATACTCAAGTTGTTCCTTAGTGCAAATCTATTTTGGATCTGTGGCCTCATCTCGGGGTTGGCCTATCAAAGCGAGATATGGCTTGGCAGTGCGAATGGCTGGGTGGAATGTGGCCCAGATGATGCCAGTTCCACATTGATAAGATAAGTGATTTATCTCATGTTTATTTAATTTAATTGGATATGATATGATTTATTTATGGATTCATATGAAATTCTTGATGAAACATATGAGTTGTTTTGGAAGAAATTTCTCATAGAATTCAATCTATTTATGCAAGTAAATTTTGTGAAGGAATTGAAAACTAGTTCTTGAGATTTTGTGCACAAATTGTTTGAGGAAATAATTATTTGGTACCTCTGCTATATAACTGTTATTTATGCCCCTATTCATTATATATTTTTTATTTTGATGGTACAGTGTCCTCAGAATGGTTTAATACACTTTCCTTTGATGCTTCTACCTTTTACTCAAAAACTAGTTCTTCAATCGGACTCTTTGACACAGTTTGAAGAATTATCACATGAAGTGTTTGTAAAAATTACTAAGTGTTACATTTATTCTTATGTCTGATAAATAATACTGAAATGTGTTTGATAATGTGAAGATAAATACTCTTTATAGTTTTGGGGAAATGTCTACCGAAATTCTAGATCAAGTTCCAATTTTTAGCTCCTTCAATGGAATTGTTTTGAGTAGATTTGTAACTTTGCATATGAAGTGTTTGACAAAATGTTATAATGAGATATAAATCTGTTATGACTGATAAAACATGTTATGTATAGTTTTAATTTCATTTGAATTATTCTATTAGTTGTGGATTTAATTATTCTAGTGATTCCTAAAATTACTAGTCAATTCGGACGAGTAGAATTAACTTATTTTGTGGATTGTTTAATGGAGTGTATAAGGGTGGAAAGATACACAAAAATGAATGTAAGTGATCCTATATATGCTTTCCGTGAGCTACAATAGTAATATATTTATATTTATTTGGAATTTGGAAAGTTCAATTGGAAACTAGGTCCATTGCAATGAAATTGGAAAATAGTTTTTGGATTCGACTCTCTGTTTTTGGTAAAAGATGAATGTACAGCCATATTATATGTTATTGATGTTTTAATTGTGCTATAGAATTCTATTTTTTAGATTTTTACCCTCACCTCTGTGTTCCTCGGAACTCAGTATGATTGGTTTGATTGAATTCCTGGCAGTTTTATTAACTAGTTGTATTGATTGAACTTGAAATATCCTTGTTTATGTACTCGGATAATATATGAAAAAGTAATTTATTTTGATGCACATGCATGCTTAAATATGTGTATAATTTATTTAGGATCACTTTTTGGTTCATTGGCATGGTTGCGTGTCAAATTTGTGCAAGACTAGTTGTTAGTACTGAATGACTAGTTAACTAGTTCTTATGGAATCATTTTCATAAATATTGTGTTTAATTAATTGGAAAATGGTAACTAGAATTGATTTACATGTTATTAGGTGTTAATTATCCATTGGAATTTATAAACAGTAGTTAAGTGATAACTAAATAAAATTATAATAAGTAGCATCAATTGTGCGTTAAGTATCGCAATCAAAACACTAATTACTAGTTAATGATGATTAGGAGTAAATGGCCTTTAGAGGTGGAATTTAGTTTGAATTGGATTGGAATGGATATGTGATGTTTATAGAAGGTGTTAGTAATCCTTCTCATCCATTGGATCGGATGTTGGAGTAATTATTGAATTTATTTTAATTTATTGGTAATTAAAGGGACTTTGTCGAGATTAAATCTTGAAAAATGAATTTTAATATTTGTTTAACTAATCCATTGTGCTAAAATTATTTAATTATCCTTAGAGAGATAATGATATATCCCTTAGACCCATTGATATCCCCATGGGACATTACATTTACTCTGATTTGGCGAGTTTGGAGCTCATCCTAGAAGGCTTGAATATCTTCAGTGAGAATGATGGCCTGCCACTAGTTGACGCTTTTCCATTTCCTGAAATGGTCTTCTATGTTTTCCTCATGCCATATATCCCTTACTTTTGCAGCGCTTCTGGGTAGTATTTGTTCTCATAGTATAGGGATATTGTGGTCTTCGATAACTGTACTTTGTTTATTCCACGAGTCTTGAATGGAATCTCCAATGTTGTGATTTTATATATCCCAGAAGCTGAAGTTTTGTATTATATTTTGGTTGGCATGTGCAGAGTTCCATACTGCAAGCCTTTAATATTAGTGTCAAGTATGATAAGATTCTTCTTGGACCATGTGGAAGTTTATTTATCCTGCCACCAGAGATCTCGTGGTTCTGATGTGTTCATGATCCATCTCCACTAGATCTTGGCATTGCTGATTTGGTTGCTAGTTACAAGGCCTCTAAAGCCCAGGCTCCCATCAAGCATGGGCATACATAGAGTGTTCCAGTCAAAAAGAAACCATTTCTTGTGATTCTAGGAGCATCCCAAAAGGAAGGTGCACTGCATAGCTCTGATTTTTTTTAACGGATTTGGGAGAGGCCAAACTGTAGAACAGGTATAAAGGCATAACTTGCAGAATAGATTTTACAAGGATTAGGTGACTTGGGAAGTTGGGAGAGTGAAAGGTCCAACAACTAATATTTTGATTCAATCTATCCAAAATATATTTCAGGAGACCTTCCTTGACAATGAATCGGTTAATGGGGGCGCTCCAAGGTATTTGGCAGGTAAGGATCCCTCGATGAATTCAAGGATGCAGAGGATATTACACTTCGTGATTTGACAAGTATTGAAGAAGTAGATATGGTATTTTTCTTTGTTTATGCCAATCCCACTAGAAAGAAGGAAGGTGTTGAGGATAGTTTTGAAAGATTTGTCTTCCTGCATTGAATAGTACCTCATTAACATGGTATCATCAACAAATTGTTGATGGGTTTGAGAATCCATTCCTGGGTGTGGGAAGAGGCCATTAAGTTCCTAGTTTTGAACTTTGACTTTGAGGAAACGTCCCAAGCCTTCCATCATTAGGACAAAGAGGAAAGGAGAGAGTGGATCTCCTTGCCTGATACCCCTAGAAGGTTGAAAGGTTTTTGAGGGAGTTCCATTGATGAGAATGGAGAAGAAAGTGGTAGAAACTAAATTGAAGATCCAGTTTACCCAATGATTGGAAAAACCAAAATCCAACATCATTTTCTTTAGAAACTTCCAATTGAGTATATCAAAGGCTTTGGAGAGGTCAAGCTTAATTATCATGCCATGTTTTTTGGTGGTTTTGAGTGAGTGGATAATTTCATGAGATAGAATTATATGCCATCCATAATTTGTTTGCCTTCCACATATCCGGATTTATCCTTTGAGATGAGAGAAGATAGAAGGGGCTTGAGCCTGTTTGTAATGGTTTTGGTAATGATTTTGTATATAACATTAAAAAGAGCAATGGGTCTGAATTTACCTAGAGAGTCAGCTCCATTTTCTTTGGGATGAGGGAGAGGAACGTTGAGTTGAAATGTTTCAATACTTTCCCTGTTTTCTAAGGGTCTTCGACAATATCCAGATTTTCATCATTGATGGTGTGCCAGCAAGAATTTAAGAACTTGGTAGTAAAGTTGTCTAGGCATGGGGCTTTATCAATTTTCAATTGTTTGACCGATTCCTCTAGCTCATGCATTTCAATGGGTCAAAGTAGGAGTTTGTTTTTCTCTTGAGTCACTAAGGTGGGAATGTTTTCAAGAATTTCTTCCATCGATGTATATTTTTCCAACTCTAGTTCTTCCATTAAGTGCATGGAATGGTTGGTGAGGGTGTGTTTTATTTCCCCATGTGTTTCTGCTACGATGCCATTCTCTACTAGAATGATGGTGTTGTATGGTGGATTTGAAGAGAAAAGAGGAGTTTCTTTCCCCTTCTTTGAGCCAAAGATTTCTAGATTTAGTTTTCCATAGAGTTTCTTCTTGTATTTCTCTAGCACTCAAAGCTTCCTGCAGGTACTTTTATTCCTTTTTGATGGAGTCAATATATCCCTCTTGAATGATAGTTCTTTGAATATCTGCAAGTTGGCATTCAATCTGTTGTTTCTCTAAATGGATGTTTCCAAAGTGCTCTTTGTTCCATATTTTTACTTGCTCTTTGATATACTTCAGTTTTTGTTGAAATTTGTACATGAGAGTTCCAACTGGAGGATGAAATTCGCTCCACCATTGTTACATGAGGGGATGGAAATCATGACGTATGAGCCAAAAAATTTCAAACCTGAAGGGTCTCCTTAGGTGTTCCCCTATTTTACTCTAGTTGAGACTGATGCACCAGTGATCCATGCCTGTCGTAGGGAGGATAAGGGCCAAAATGTCTGCACCTCATGTGAGTATGGATTCTGAGATTAGGAAGCGGTATAGTCTAGAGGCAATGTGTCTATCTCCAGAGTGCTTGTTGTTACAAGCGTTTAAGTTTTTGGCTGTGTTTATTTACAAAAATGCTAACTCGTTGATTAAGGTGTCAAAGGCAGTGTTTGATGGTCCTAAGGACAAAACCCATCCTTTCCTTTCCCTGAGGTTTCAGATGATATTGAAGTCTCCTCCATTAAGGATCCATTGCTTTTGGCCAACCCAATGATTCATAAGCTTCAATGAATGAAGGAAGGCTTGTTTGGGTGCAAGCGAGAAGGGCCCAATGTGCACATATATTAACTACAATTGTATTATACTTTTTTTTTTACTTTGGTATGAGTTAATATTAGAAATATGCATTGTGGTATGAAATTAATACTAACATCTAATATTGATTTTTTTCTTCAGATAATAGAAATTGATGACTCTATACATGATGATCCAAATTATATGCAGTCTATTTCACATATAGGAGAATAAGAAGATGATGATGATGGTGATGAGGTTGATCAAAATGACGAGTTTGGTGATCATGATCATGATCATGACCATTATCTTGATGGTGTTGTTATAGCTAATTTTACCACACCTGGTTGATCACATATTTATGGCCTTCCATGTCCCTCTGTAGACTCCTTGGACCCCCTTTTCCCATATTATACTTTGAGGTTCCAAGATTATCCCCAAAAAACACCTGTTTATGCATATACGCAAATTTTAAAGCTATACTCGCATGTGCTTTTGAGCCAAAACCTACGTAAATCAGGAAATGTGCATAAAGCCAAAATTTTATGGAGTTTTCCTCATAGAGTTCTGAATATCATGACTCTTGGCCTTCCATATGCCCTGAGAATGCTTGGACTCGACCCTGCATTTCCTATTTGGAGTGCTATATATTGAGCCTCTTGGATACATTGAAGGAGGAGAAAATTGAGAGAAAGGAAACTATAGTCCATTGTTTCCTCACTTGTAATGCTTGATTCTGCATCCCTTTGTCCCTTTGGAGCACACAGTGCTGCTCTTCCCAAGATTTCCTTTGCTTTGTGAGCTTTCCATTGAGCGATGGAGGATTGAAGTGCTGGAGTCCCAGGTGGAGGACTCGGTTTCTCAAGTTCGAAGAAGTGCCAATAGAGGTTGTCAGTATTGTATCTATGTTTTATTAATAGAAATATCCATTTACTATCCAATACATGTACATAAATATTAATATTGTATCCATGGATGTATTTATTTTCTTATACATGATTGATTATATATGATAGAGTAGGCCTAACAGTTGAATACATAGCATGGTTGTCTTGTTTTCTATTGTTCAGAGCGAATTAGGAATACAAGTGTGATTGGAAAAGATCAACGAGGATCTACATCAACCGCTCGAAATAAGGTACTATTCATATCCCTCAGTGTTAGATGTCTTTATTTCTCTTGCATATTCCAAATGATTGATTTCTTGTGTCATTTAGTCTATTGTGGTACACCCTAAGCCATAGGAAGTTTCTCTCCGTAATAGAATTGGCAACTCCGTTGGGGAAGTTCTTTATTTTTCTTTGGGGATTATGGGCACAATGTGCTTGACTTTCTCTCTATTTCTCCCCATTTCTATGTCACATTTAATAGTATGTTCATCCATTGACACTTCCCTAGATTGGTTTGACCCTTGGCCTTATTTTTACCACTTTCTTCTTTGTATACACAGTTTTTTGGCCAAAAGTCGCGTATACATGTCGTTTTTTGGCTAAAATTCACGTACATATGCTACTGTTCTTTGAGCAGTCGTGTACATCCTCCCTTTTTTGGTTGAGTTTGATGTGGGAATTTGTTAGGTGGGTTGTGAGTGTGGATGGGTCTTCCTAGGTACTGATGTTGTCTGTTGACTGCTTCTTTCCTGACCAGAGACCACTTTTTCATTGATTTTTCTTTGAAAGTAGTATTAGTCATTTATCTCCTTTTTTGTTTTGCCATTAGTGCATTAGTAATTTTGTCTTGGTGTCTTGCTTTCCTTGTGTTTGATTCTTGTTGTAGAGACTGATAATTTTAATGACTTTTATTGCATTTTCATTCTTTTATATTGAAAATACAAAATAATTATTGCACTCTTATTTGCATATGGATTTAATGAGGTACTTGCATTGGATTGCTTGGATGAGAGTTGTGTTTAGGATTTCATTTAGGAATGATTGCATTATCATTTGAAGGAAAATAATTCATCTCATGCAGTGGCATGCCCCACTTTTTTCATTTAGACAAGATTGCACTTGGCATTGTTTGTTAGGTGTGTACATTTATTTCATTGCTAAGTCATAATAACATTTGTTGCACGGTAATTTCCATTTGAGTAATCACAGCCATTAAAATCAACGCTTAAATTAAAATGAACAACACATTTTTATTTGTTAGGGTACATCAACAATATTATGATTCAGAGTCTTGGAATAGTTCATTGTGAGTTAATTCTCCAAGACTACTAAATGAAACAAGTGGGTGTCTATCCAAGTGAGAGAGTGAAATCCATGGTATAATTTGTGTTCTTAGGAGGCTCCTCTTACACAGGAGATAAGCACGAGGTGACATATAAGATTGTGGTTGGGATATCCTCTGGCCACTTTCTGTGAGCGTCGGAGATATTTCTAGGATATTATTCGTATCTGGGGGCTTTTGAGGTATCGATTGGTGCTTTTGATCTTTGGGATTTGTTACCCTGTCCATACAGTTGATCCCGCTTGCGACTATCCACCTGAGAATTGGTTATATTGGGGTGACCTTAGTTTCTTTACCTAGGTATCACAGGGGGTACTTTCCGAGGTTATTATGTGTGTCCTGTCTAGGTAGGGGTTGGACAACACACTCGCTTTACGTGTTGAAGTTGAGGGACACTATAATTGGTTATGCAACTATTCTTGTAGTGTATGGGAGTTTCAAGCCTCTCCTAGGCGAGACATACCTGCTACATTCGGGAGCTCACTTATCCTCCCCTTGGCTTGCTTGCATTTTCGATTTGCTTTTCTTGAGAGTATGCTCTTTGTGGACTAGTTGGATTTAGGGATCATAGATACTTGAGTATATGTATGTTCTCTTGATTTTGGGTCCTTGATTATATCATTACTAGTATCCTATCACCCGCTCCAGGCCTTGGTGTAGACCTTGGTGTTGGATTGGGGGGCACCACAACCCCTTACCTTGCTCATAGATTCAGGAGTGGTCATATTCATACCCCACTCCATTTATAGAGGATTTTCACTCCCTTCATCAATTCTTAACCCTAGTGTTCACCCTCATGGGGGTGGTAGTGGATATGTGAACGTTGGGTCTTCACCTTACATTCCTTCTTATGTCTAATCGTCCACTACACTGTTTCCTTTGAATGTAGTTTTATGATCAATCCTCTCTATGTCCTATAGTTTGGACTCTTTACTTACTATTTCTAGCTATTTTGGACTAATATTATTGTCATGTAGGGTCCATTTTTTGTACACTCTTGCTGAGGGATTGACAGGTTCGTGTTGATCACAAGTATATTGTCGAACTAGCATATAGTTTAGGATTTCACATCCACTTTCATTTATTAATTTCCTTATTACCGTTTCGTGATGTCACAGAATCTTTATACTTCTACTAGAAGTGACATTATGTAAGTGGTAGAGCTTTCCTATACATGGGCACCATAGTTAGATCCTGTTTTCATTTGGTACCCATGCTGAGATTTATCCTTTAGGTTTGGGGAGTCCCTTATAGTCCCTCCATGTCCTTGAGAAAGAGCTTCATACTCCTCTAAAACTTTATGCTGGCATTTCTCCATAGGGACTCCCTTGTATATCAAGTTGTGATTTCATTTCATGAGTTTTTCTTGCCTTATTGAGCTTTATGTCGACTCCCTACTTTCGAGTTATAATCCATGTAGCTTGAGCTTGTATCAATCCTAGCCAAGAAGAGATTTTTACATATCCTTTGCAGCTTGATCACCCTTTACCAGGAGGATACCTTCCCCTAAGTGTCCTTATCCTGCACATGCTTCCTTGCATTGAGCATAGGTATGTTCCATTGCTTGGAACTAGTTTAATTTCTCACGAAACTCGTATCCTCCTAGTTGTACACTATAAAGCACTTTTATTCTTTTTCAAGCTTTTCAACATCCAGAAAAGTCCAAAAAAATTAAAAGACATAAAAATTCAGATGAAAAATGATATATCTTTGGCAGCTGTCAAGTTGTGGCGCCTTTGAACACAGCACTGTATAACACATCCATTGGTTGGGTTGTTAGTTTGACTTTAGGAGTAGTACTCGTTACTTTGAGTTTATATCCACTGACTTTTTATGCTTCTAGTCCCTATGAAGTCTCTGTCAATGCCTCCCATCATAGATATGTCCCAGTTTGCATATCGAGTCCATGCTTCCTACCTTCAGTCACCATTCACCTTATGCTCTTGTTCGAAGCAAGTTGAATCCTGAGTCGATCATTCCTCAGTTATCTGGACTTTGCATGTCAGCCATTCTCGGTACAGTTACTGGTTCTTGCACATCGTTTTCATTTGAGTTCTTCCACATTATCCAACGTTGTTGAGTACCTCGTGTTGGTTGATGGGGGATGCCTTAATGCCCTCCTTCTAGCGGATTCCATTCCATCTACTTCAGATCATTTATCTTGGAATAGGAGTCTGGAGTCTATTTGAGTGCCTTGAGACTTACAGTCATCAGTGGTAAGTTCTCTCACCATTGATAGTTTTGGGAATACATCAATGTCCCCTAATCGATGGATTCTTTCAAGTGTTTGACCTCAAAACATCTTTTCACACTTGTTAGATTGCACTTTGTACCTTGATTCCCATTATCATTATCGGTGGGTTATCTCGTGTCTGTTAATGGTATACATCAATGACCGATAATTAGATGATGGACTATGATGTTCAACCTCGACACATCTATTCACATAGTAGGACATGTACTCATAGTGGTTTGCATAGAATACCTCCAATATTGGTGGCATTCCACATATGCTACCTCCTTGATCATGCCAGTATTCATGAGATGTCAACTCTCGTGACCAGATTCCAGTGTATATCATATATCTTCATCCATTATGGAGATCTTGATTCATTATATATTGTATGTGATGATGACCACACATGACATTTGTATATCATGCCTATTCATGGCCATTTTACTCTTATGTATCCAGTATTGCTATATGTATATTTGCAATCTTATGCAGAGATTGATCATTGTATTGTACTGATGAGTGGCTGGTTATTCTACCTAGGTCTTCATTACTCCACTTATGGGATGGATATAATGTATTTCAGCCATCATGTTACCCCTCTAACCTCACACATTAGGGGCCATCTGCTGTAGCTGATTTTACCACACCTGATTGACCACATATTTATGGCCTTCCATGTCCCTTTGTAGACTCCTTGGACCCCATATTCCCATCTTATACTTTTATGTTACAAGATTTTCCCAAAAAAACACCTGTTTATGCATATATGCGACTTTTAAAGCTATACTCACATGTGTACGCTGCTTTTGATCCAAAATACACGTACATCAGGAAATGTGCATAAAGCCAAAAAAATTTGGAGTTTCCCTCATAGAGTTTCGAATACATTGACTCTTGGCCTTCCATATTCCCTGAAAATGCTCGGACTCGACCCACCATTGCCTATTTGGAGTGCTATATATTGAGCCTCTTGGACACATTGAAGGAGGAGAAAATTGAGAGCAAGGAAACTATAGTCCATTGTTTCCTCACTTATTATGCTTGAGTCTACATCCATTTGTCCCTTTGGAGCACACAGTGCTACTCTTCCCAAGATTTCCTTTTTCTTTGTGAGTTTTCCATTAAGATATGGAGGATTGAAGTGGTGGAGGACTCGGTTTCTCGGGTTCGAAGAAGTGCTGACAGAGGTTGTCACTATTGTATCTCCGTTTGATTAATAGAAATATCTATTTCCTGTCCAATACATGTGCATAAATATGAATATTGTATCCATGGATGTATTTATTTGCTTATACATGATTGATTATATATGCTAGAGTAGGACTAACACTTGAATATATAGCATGCTTGTCTTGTTTGTTGTTGTTGAGAGCAAATTGGGAATACAAGCGTGATTGGAAAAGCTCAACAGGGATCTACATCAACTGTCTGAAATAAGGTATGATTCATATCCCTTGGTGTTAGATGTCTTTATTGCTCTTGCATATTGGAAAGGATTGATTTCTGGCGTCATTCAGTCTATTGTGGTACACCCCAAGCCATAGGAAGTTTCTCTCTGGAATAGATGTTATGCATGGGCATGCTACATTTCAGATATATTTACTTGTATTGTTGTTGATATATAACTATGATATATTTATCATTTTGACTTTTATATCTATATATTGAGATCTTAAAAGTTATTTCTTGTCATATTGGTATTTATATTATATATATATTTGACTTCTTTTTATTTTACTATAATGATATCCATGAAATGTTTTGATATGTTGATCATACATTTGAATTTTAGTTGATTTGATTAAAGATGATGATGATATTATCAAGATTGTCTTATTACTTTATATATATTTGAAATTGTCAACGTTTTCTTGATGGAGAATTACTATGTATGATGATATTACTATTTTTTAAAGGATGTTGTGAATTTTCCTTAAATTTATTTAGAAATGTTATGCTATAAATTTGCATTCTTAATGATATTTGAGAACTTTGATATATTTCTATACTTACTTGAAATTAATAAAATGGACACAAAGTCATTAAAAATTGATATATTTCACTATTAATAATTGAAGTTAATATTCTTAATTAATAATGGATGCAAAGTAAAATGAAAAATGGATGTAAGTTTAGATAACACTAAATAAAATGTTGGATGCTGCAAAACATGACACAAAAGTGGAAGTCACACCGAATGAAAAAGTGGACACAAAACTAGATGCAAAAAGGGACTCAATATTAGACTCAAAACAGGCAGCAAAACTAGATGCAATGTTCGGTGCAAAACCAAATGCAATACATGATGCAATGGTAGACACAAAAGTGGATTCCTAACTATATGTAAAATTGGGCGCTAAATTGGGAGCACAACTAGGCACAAAACTGGATGTAACACTGGGAGTAAAATCAGGGGAAAAACTAGATGCAACATTGGGTATAAACCTAAATGAAAACAAAGATGCAAAAAATGACACAAGATTGGATGCAATATGGGACACAACTATGGACGTACAACTTGACACAGCATCAAACATAGGCATGGATGCAAAATTAGGTGCAACACTGGGCACAAAACTAGATGCAAAAAAGATTTCAAATAGGACGCAACACTAGCTTGTGCAAACCTGGACGAAAAAGAAGATGCAAAACATGATGCATCATTGGGTGAAAATATCATCACAAAAAGACGTAAAACGAGATGAAAATTTGGATGCAAAATAAGATACAACTTTAGAAGTAAAACTTGATGCAAAATTAGACACAAAACTAGACGCAATATTGGGCCCAAAATTTGATACAAATTTATATGCAACACCAGACCTAAAATTGGATGTAAAGGGAGGTGCAAAATTGGGCACAAAACTTGACGTAAAACTAAGAGCAAAATCATATGCAACATTGGATGCAGAATCGGGTGCTCAAATGGGTCCAAAAAAAGACATGACAAATGACACAAAACAAGATGCAATACTAGATGCAAAATTGAGCATAAATAATGGGACAAAATAAAATGCAAAAAATTGGGTGCAAAAATGGATGCAATTATGGACATTTAAAAGGACGCAAAAAAGATGCAATAGTTGGTGTTTTAAAAAATTGTACAACAATGCTAGGTTTCGTGCCAATTTGTTCGCGACAATTGGAAAAAAAATACACTAAAATTTGATGTTAAATCCAACACAAATTTTAGATTTTGTTGTAGTGTTAATAGCGAGTTCTAATGCCTTAGACTGAGACACGATCTTCTGCTACTTTAAAATTACTCTAATATGTGGAAGTAATGAAACTATAAACCACTCTTTATATTGTATATCAGGCATGTAGAAACTCGCCTTAGCCATTAAAGTTTTTGAATATCTAGCCAAAATCCAAGACTGATTCAGTCGGTGTCTACTTGATCTCTTTTAATTCTGTGATGCAGTGCGACTCAGACTTTGGTTTCTTGAATTCATTAGTCAACCTAGCCTTTATCTTAACTAACATATTTTGAGAAGCTCCTGTAGGAACAGTAGAGAAATTCATGTACCAATCTAGCACCCGACCTCTGAAGGTCGTGATCATCTGATCCCTTTTTATGGCTTCATCTTGTACTTGTAAAACAGTCCATACAGCTTCACAAAGAAACTAATGCTGCTCTAGATCCTATGATCCATTTCCATTGAATACATGTAACTTCATATCGTCCCCATCCATTCTATGCCTCTGGGGTACTAACAAACTTAAACTTGGAGGTGTACTACTAGGAATCTTACTATTGGACATACCAATATTATGGCTATTGCTACTATTTTGACTTGTTGGAAAATAGTGCAACAAAATTTTGGGTTTTACCTCTGTTTTTGGAGATGTATGCAAGGTCGTAGGTATGTCACATCCTTGGTCTGTTGTAGATATGGATTTTATTCCTCTTCTAAAATAAGTCGATAGTATTCTTCTTCGTCACAAGATTCCTCGTCTAGTTGTGGCACCAATTCATAGTCTCCCCTTCCAGTTGCACTGCAACTCTCTTTCCTAGTGACAGTCCTTTTCATCTTGTTCAACCAAAATCTCTTTGCACTACTAAAGAGACCACACTCTTTGTTAGTATTGCTTATTTATCCTTGGATCATCTCTGCTCATATCGCATGTTCTCCCCAAACCTTCTTCCACTGGATACCCATGCTCTCCGTGTACAATCACTTTACTTGTCAGAGTTCATCTTCAGAATCCCTTTTTCACATAAGAACTTCTTAATCCATAATTTTAAAGAGTTCAAGTACCTACCTCATGGTCCTATAAAGAATTATCACTCGGCTTCGCTATATCATTTGATAGTATCAACAACAAATTAAGTGATATATCCTTCTAAAATGATATCAACCCAAGGGTTGACAACCCTTGATATATTGTTATATGTCAACACACTTTAATTGTTGGATCAACTATGGTGTCCAAGTCTCAAGATCACCTCCTTGAATATTTTTCTTCTAAAATGTCAACCTTACCAGCCGCTCGTTTAACAAAATAGGAAATTCGTAGAAGAAAATTTCGTGAATATTAGAGTAGACATACCTTCCCTACCACTCTCCTGGAGTCAATCGCGAATTTTTGTTTTCTTATTGAGAAAATGACTTTGCCTTATGGTCTAACCATGTTTCAATCTCTGGCTTCATTGGGTGCCACATAAACATCTCCCCTTCATGATGATCTCAGTTCTGACAACTAAACCATTTGCTGGCACAATCTTCAACTAACCCAGGATCAAACCACATCATACCAACCAAACCCAAGATTCTGACCCAAAAGGATTTTATTCCTTTAGGAAACACCCGTAAATCGGATGCAGTCTCACATGAGGTACCTATGGGAGTTGTAGGAACTAGGTTTCCACAATGGTGAAGGGGAAATTTTCCATACCAAACATCGACAAATCTAACTCCAACAAATCGAAAACTGCGTCAGCAACCAACAAAAATATCCACAACATTAATCACATTCATAATAATATAATTAACTACTGTTGTGTCGCTTCATTTACTCATTCATCCATGGTTATTTATTCATGCATTACTAAATCACAATAAATCATCACATAAACACATCATGCACAAAATACACCAGAATTTAACGTGGAAACCCAAGATAGGAAAAACCACAAAAGCACTCATTTATTATAATGACTCGCAGCTTGAACGCTTTATGTCTATGCACACAATCTACAGACATTTCTCAACAACTCCATTACATCAGATCTGCGCACACAGTCTATAGAATGATATCATACTTTGCGACGAGTCAGCTTAACTTTCGACAATAACATTACCTTACTCTTGAACATATACAAACGGTTTAATATTTTCCAAAAGATTGGCTAACCCTAAATATCCTCGGGACCCATTACACATTTATAGGCTCTAATGGTTTTATATCTCATGCCCACTACTTGATCCCATAAATGTAAGTGGACAAAAACTCCAACCAACTAACCTTGACCTTTCGATTGGACTTCATCAAACCATTGGTATTCCTTTAACTTCGCCTAAAACTTTGGAGCCGACCGCATCCTTGACCATTCACAACTAAAACTTTGGAGCCGACCGCATTCTTTCTCGGCTTCGTTCACACTTCAAAACTGGTACACAAAATAACAAAAACAGACCTAGGACCAACAAACATCACTTAACAAAAAACAAAATCTTCAATACTTGGTCCATTAAAACTATATTGGTGTGGTTATATTTTCCAACACTCCCAACCATATGATCATTAGGCACTAAAACAACAACTAAAATTCCATAATCCTTTTCACCATAATCTCAAATAATAAAATATAGTGTAAAACAACAACTAAAATTCCATAATCCTTTTCACCATAATCTCAAATAATAAAATATAGTGGAATGAGCATGCAATAATAGAAATTCAAGGGAACCAAATTCCCATGACCAGATTTAAACATGATCACACACAACAGCACAATGCATATATTTCCATAACAATAAATAGCATTAAATCATAGGTCATCAATAGACAAAACATTTATTTTATCTTTTAATAGAAGGCACTCTAAGAAACTCAGTATGTATGGGGAACCTTCCACACAATCTTATTTATCCAATGTAATTCTAACTATAAGCTAGGCTATGAAGCCACTAAGGAAAATGAACCAAGTCACATGCTTCTAACTCACCAAAACCAACCCATTTGCACTCATTAATCGATGATTTCGTTCATTATAAAGCACTTAGAGATCTCATCCAACCATTAAACAACCATGGGGCTATGTTGAACTCACCCCCCTACTCAACACAAAGAAGATCTCCCATTTTTCACCTCAACATTTCTTCAAAGATATTCTTCCCTTCCAAGTGGGCAAAGCATCCTAACTTGTCTATCCTCTATGATCACAACCATCCATCTTTCATTCTAAGTCTACAATTCCTATTTCAAATCACTAATTTTAATCAATTTATATTTATTCATAGTTAACCATAAACAAACCAAATGCAAAAGTGAAATACATGAATGTGAAAGGATAATAAAGTGAATGATAAATAAGAAAAGATGTAATATGAGCCTATCTAATTTGGAAATTGTGCTTTCATAAAATAATTTATGGTATTAATATTAATAGCAATAACAACTCTGAGCCTATCTAATTTAGAAATTGTGCTTCCATAAAATAATTTATGGTATTAATATTAATAACGATAACTACTCATAACAAACCCGAACTTTTTTAATAAATCATTGAAAATACATTCTTAATTACAAGAAATCAATATTAAAAAAAATCAAATAAATAAATAAATAACTTGATAATTGATGTAGCTAAACTATATGCTAACATGTTTACATGAAATAAAAGCTACCACAAAACTTTAATTTTTTCTAAACTTCCAAGCTAATAAATTGGTACATAAGTTAATTTGGATTAATAATAATTCATAAAAATCATTGACCAATTTTAATTATAATAAATTCATAAAGGAAAATCTTTAATAATCTTTTATCAAATCTTTTTGGTTTAACGTGTGTCAGCCCGCGTCGATTTCGCCGGCCTGTCATACTACGGAATTCCTTTCTTAAGCGCCACATCATTTGCCACGCCAGTTTCTATGATTTTCTCATGTGTAAATATACTCAGATTAGACGCACAAATTCCTTCAAAGTACTAATTAACTCTTTGAGAACACGTTTCACGCGAGAAATCCGGTCAAGGACATACACACAAACGCCGCCGGTTGTTCTAATCGATTAACCGAACGCATTGTCATTGTCACACGTCATATAATGGCCGAAAGCATTTACGGATATTCTTGTTCATTTGATGGCCCTGTCAACTTTCTTCGTGGTTATATATACAGTCTTTGTTCGTGGTTATATATACAGTCTCTATACTCTCAGATTATTTATTGAAGAAGATGAGCATGCGGAGCTTATCGGGTAGCCGGATAATTGCAGGCATGTACTCTAGTTATCTCTACTTGTTTCTGTAAAAAGAATTTCAAGTTATGAATAAACATTAACTATATGTCTGTCTCTTTAATTTCCGTGAATATTTTTCGCGCAAGATATTATTATGTATGAAGTTCTCTGGATTTCGTTTGCATGAAATTTCTTAATTTTTGAAACAAGTGATCATGACCCTAATTTTATAAAGCATACTCTTTGGTATAAAGAAATAATTCTTTTAATGTTATTTGAATTTATAGTTTTTACATTTCATGAGCTTTTAAGGGTTTGTCGTGTATGAAGTATTTCACTTTTGGTTGAAAACACAAATCCTTTATTGATAAATTCGTAGCACCCTAAGTTGAGTAGTATACAAGGGATTCTGAGCTTGGATCGGTGTGCTTTGGGTGGAGTTTTAGGTGCTATTCAAGTATTATAGAAAGTAAGTGAATAGTCGCTCTAAATTTGTTTGACTTTTCAAAGGTAGGGCATAATTCCAATTACTTTCTGGTTTTTCAGGGTTCTTTTTCTGTAACTGGGCTCTCTTTTAAGGCCATATAACTTATTATAGTTGATATTAGGAGGAGGAAAATGTGTTCCTACTTCTGTCAACTTCTTTAAGAAAGATCGTACTTATGAGATTTGTGGGTTTGTAATGTTGTTCATTTAACGTTGGATTTATGGTTAGTAGTGTTGTTCCGGCTTCTATTTCGTTTTCCAGTAATAGATAATTAGCTTAATCCTCTATATATAGAGAGTTCTTGACGTATGGGGACTCCACTGGCATGGTTCCGCTTGCGTTGTTTTGAATGGGGATCAAATTCCACATATTCGATAGTCTTCATTGTGTTTAGGTTTTGACGCCACTCTATCAGATTGACTGATTGACTATGGAACTCAGCGGGACTTTAGTTTGTTAGACAAAGAAGGGTATTGTAGGTATCTTACTGAATTTTTCAATTTGGATGCACATCTCCCAAGAATTCAGATGGTTTATTCTTAACACACATGATTGAAGTTTAATTTTTAAATACAATATTTAAAACATAAATAGTGTAGATAAATATTTTGCAACTAAATTCATGTAAAACATATTTATCAAATAGTTCTTGACTTAAATCTATCAAACACTTCAATTTTTGTTGAATCTATCAAATACTTCAATTTTTTTTGTTTGACCCTACAAAGGAAGGGCATAATCTGAAATATTTGAGGGTTTTGTGCTGTTCTTTTATGGTTTTGTGCTGTGTTCTTAAAGGCCATTTAACTTATTAAAGTTGATATAAAGACAACTAAACTATGTTAGCTAGGTGTTCTCCAGCCTACTATGGGGAGATCCTGTCAGGTTAGTCAAGTTATGCTAGCATAGATAAATAAAAAATATGAAAAAATAAAAAAATGAAATATATAAATTACATATCCACTTAAAAAAAATTAGCATAGATCCATTTTAAACCAAGATCTATCCACTGCTCAAAAGGATCCAAATGGTAAAAAATGTACACCCCAAGAAATTGGATCCCTTTCGATACTTGATAGATTAGGATTTAAAATAGATCTATACTAATTTACAAGAAATATATCATCTCCTGGTTCTTGCTTACCAAATAAGAAAGAACAAGAACCCTTGCTACTTATATGAAGCTCTTGATGTATGACATTGGCGTACATCAATGTCTCCGCGTGGATGGTTCCGTTTGTGTGGTTTTGAATCTCGATTCGTTTCCTTGTGTAATTAATAGTGTAAATGAATATTTCTAAATCGAACTAAATTGTAACAGATTGAAAATAATAACTAAAATATTAGTAATTTATTTTATATCAATTTTAAGAATTTTTATTTATTAAAAAATTAATTACTTTTTTACTTATTTTTAATTTAAATTTTTAGATAATAAATTTCTCAATCTTTTCCCTTCTAACCAAATAATCAAATCAAAACAACCACAGATGTACAATAAAAGAAAACGTAAAAAAAATAAAAAATTCAACCCTTCAAATTTTATTAAAATCAATTTTGAAAGTTGCAATTTTTATAATTTTACAATTTCATCAATCGCACTAACTAAATAAAAAAATTTAAAATCATCTAAATCGTCGAAATCCTGATTTAATCAATGAAAACTGAGATTTCAAAGTGTTTTGGGATTCAGCCTATCAAGGCCTTTTGGGCCGCAAATGCTATCCATTGAGCTACAGAGCATTTAATGCGGCTGCGGCTGGAGCATGTTTCATGACTCTTGGATTTCTAACAGCTCAAGATTCAACGATCATCAAACTTGCTTAAGCGGCACTAAATGCTCTGCATCTCAACGAATAACTCTTGCGACTGCCCATAGTACGTATACTGCGATTGAAGATTCGGAACATACGTGGCGACCTGGGTTCACTTCTGGGTCTCAGGCAACGTTTTCTGTTAGCAGCTTAAGCCGCTCGCCGCTAGCAGCTATTCCGGCCCGTCCCAGCACTCTATTGCAGGCTGTCATTCCTGCACGTCTAGAAGAAATAATCAATACTACCATAGGCTGGTCTTATGAGAACGGTGAGTATGTCTGCTGTTATAGTATGGGAAGTTTGACTTAATTTCATAGAATAAACTCTTTCAGAGCTATACCCAAGGGATGGAATTTGACGGGTAAATGTTCTTCATCAACCAAGTATAGTTAAGATTTTATGGAGACAATCAAAATCTAACTTTATATACAGAAAACGTTTCAGATTTTGATTGTTACCGATAATTTTGATGGGTGTCCGCCGTTTGAAATTCCTACCCTTTATCCAGTATCTTCGTCATCAAGCCATTTCTTTTCATATTTTTTAAAGTTAAATTTTAAAAAACATTTTTTAAAATAGTTTAATCTAGTTTATATATAAATGTAAACCATTATTTATATGACACAGATTAGAATCTTTAATTTTAATATTTATATTTAAAAGTTCATATTAATGATAATAATTGTTAATTTTAATATTTAAATTTCACAACTCTAATTATAATATATGTAAATTTAAAATTTGTAAATAAATTATAATGACAAAAATCCATGTATAAAATCTATGTATAAGGTTAATAAGTTTTCCATTTTGATTAATTGTTTTTTCATAATTACTCCATGCACTTAACTCAACGACCATGTACAACTTGTATGTCAAGATTGGGTTATATATTTTTTTCAATTTTTATTTTAAATGTATAGTATAAAAGCCTTCCAAATTGATAATAGATTTTATTAAATGTTTATTTTTTAAAAGTAATTATATGTAAAATAAAAATATATATTTATAATTAATTATGTATTCATAGTTAGTTAGGATTTGTAATCATGTATTCACAAGTTCAAACATATTGGATTTTAAGTGTACATATGTAAGATTGCAATTCAAAATAAAATTTGAACAATAAAAAATTATGATTTCACCAAAGATCATATAGTTGGATTCTAGCTAGGATAGTATAAAAAGTAGTTAAAAATTGATCAAAACGGTTTAGAGAATTAAAAAATTAAAAGATTAACTAATAAAAGTGTTAGATCCACAAATTGCCTTTATTACTTAAGCTTGAAAACTATTATCATATATGCATATGAGGAATTCAAAAAACATGGACACTTATACCGATGAAAAAATCAATTACGAAATAACTTCTCCTCTTTATGATGTATACATCATATTATTTTCCTTTCATTTTCTTTGGTATGTACATATTAATTTTGATATGACATACCTTCTCAATGTAGGCGGGATCACATCAATTCTCAACACAGGTTTTAAGTTTGTTGTTATGGTGGAATATTGTGTTTTTGTAGGTGGATTTGGACAATGAACATGGAATTAATTAGCTATTGGGATGATGAGGCACTTCAACCCTAATCAAGGTAATAGAGTTCTTGTGAGTTACCCTCTTGTAGTGTTAAGCTAGCTCCTTTCCCTTAGGTTTTTATTAGATAAGGGTGTTGATATTATTGTGATGTTTGTAGTCTAGAAGAGATTGACATTGTTGGCGTTAGGAATCTGTGACTCTGAGATAATTATGTCCAAGCATACCCCTCCATGTAGTTGTGTTAATTATGGGATCCTTGACAATTCAGCATCCTTAATTAAACTAGTTGATCATATCGATGATCTACACAGAGCATCCACACACATGATTGAGCAATTGGAGGCCCCATTGCGCTAATAGGATGATTTGGAAAATGTGCTGGAGGTCCATAGTAAGGTGATTGACAAAATTTCAATGGAGTTGGATATGCATTACAACTTAATTCTTGGTTTCTCTTCCAATTCTCAATCAAGGGTAGGTCATCTTACATATTCAATTATCTTAGCTAAAGATGAACAAGTTAAATGTGCTACAATGCAACAAGTCTTTGGAAGTCCATCAAACAAAATATCAATTGAATAAGACCAAAACATTAAAAACAAAATTAAAAAAGATGTTAGGGAGACACCCCACAATGAACATGTATTTTCTTATACTATGATATTCATAAGTATTGCCATTACATTTTCATAATAAATTAGTTCATTAAAATATATAAATATAAATATTTTCTTAAAAAGTAAACAACATATACATGCATGATAATATTTTTTTTAAGAATTTTTGATAATCATTTAATTTAAGTTTCTTGTGTATATGTTATGAACATTCTATTTCCTATAGTGTATGATGCTCTCTCTTTTTGAAAGGAATTTGGTTTTTACGAACTATGTATATGTTATGAACATTTTATTTCCTATAGTGTATGATGCTCTCTCTCTCTCAAAGGAATAAACTTGAAAAAAAACTATTAAGCATCCATTTGGCTTTTACGAACTATGTGTGATTTGAATCAATGGAGTCCTCATGCGATCTTGATTTAAATAAAGTCATTTTAAATAAAAAAAACTATTAAGCATCCATTTGGCTTTTACGAACTATGTGTGATTTGAATCAATGGAGTCCTCATGCGATCTTGATTTAAATAAAGTCATTTTAAATATTTTATTTGTTTATGTTTGTTTTATTTCATCTTGTAAAGTTATACTTGACTAATGTGCGTGGGTGTTATTTTTTTCATATCTTATTAGTCCCTGCCTTTGGCTGCAAGGACTATGGGTGTTATTTTTTTCATATCTTATTAGTCCCTGCCTTTGGCTGCAGGACTATAGTAATCGGTATGCGGTTTTTCTAAAGCTCTCCGCAAAGCCAATCAAAATATTTGAGGTCTTATTTGGCCTCAAATCGATGCATGGCCTCAAATCCATACACCTTAAGCAAAGTTCTTGTAAAAAAAACTAATAGCAAAGTCATAAATGATTTAATGTTAACTTTTAGATAACATTAGTTTCTTAACATTTTATGTTAAGATAAATGTTAAGATTAATTTTCTTACAATGAGCTTCTCGCTAGGGGCTTTAACATTGGTGGTGGTGGCACTTCTCGCTAGGCGCTATAACATTGGTGGTGGTGGCAGCGTGCATGCTTTGATACCGTGGCAGTGTGTGGTTTTTCTAAAGCTCTCCGCAAAGCCAATCAAAAGATTTGAGGTCTTATTTGGCCTCAAATCGATGCATGGCCTCAAATCCATACAACTTAAGCAAAGTTCTTGTAAAAAAAACTAACAGCAAAGTCATAAATGATTTAATGTTAACTTTTAGATAACATTAGTTTCTTAACATTTTATGTGAAGATTAATTTTCTTACAATGAGCTTCTCGCTAGGGGCTTTAACATTGGTGGTGGTGGCACTTCTCGCTAGGCGCTCTAACATTGGTGGTGGTGGCAATGTGCATGCTTTGATACCGTGGCAGTGTCAGCCCTCTCCTCCGCCCTTATAGCCTATATCACCTGTGCAACATTCATTACTATTCAACTCTTCTATTTTTTAGAAAATTGCTTGAGAAATCGTGTCTCTTATCTTCTTGTTGTGGTTTTCCTTGTAGTTTCTTATCTTCTTGTTGTGGTTTTCCTTGTAGTTGTCTTGAGCACTCTTCCTTGTAGTTGTCTTGAGCACTCTTGCTCCTGTTAAACGACTGGTCCAAATACAATTATGGATAAAATGAAGCTAACTGCTATTGATTCTTTTGCTTATACTGAGGAAACTTCAAATACAATTACGGATAAACCGAAGCTGGGTTAACTGCTATTGATTCTTTTGCTTATACTGAGGAAACTCCTTTTTCTTATACTAAAGAAACTCTTGCTAGATCATTAAGGTAAATGGAACTATCAGGTACGGTTAGTGACTCGCTCAGTGAAGAATGATTAGTTACTTGTCTTGTTTTGTCAAATATACGATTACTGACTCGCTTGTTGTGGGTGAGGTTCAAATATCCATTTGCTAATGTATTTATTCTCTTTGAAAACTGGCTTTAAACAGATGCACGCTTCCCTTCAGTTCAGAAAGAGGTTCAAATATCCATTTGCTAATGTATTTATTCTCTTTGAAAACTGGCTTTAAACAGATGCATGCTTCCCTTCAGTTCAGAAAGAACCGACCCACAGCCTCGATGTAGCTCAAATTCATTATTGTAGGAAATAATACATTTGAAAATATCTAACTCATAGCACTCACATTGTAGAATTGAACTAACTCTCTTGCTTGTCATGGATTTTATCATTTAATTCACTTCTCTTGCTTGTCATCGATTTTATCATTTAATTCACTTATTGCTTTGGTTTCAATGCTCTATGGTCACTGTTACTATTATACCTACATGAAATCCATGTTTATATGACATGATTGGTAACGATTTATCCTGACAAGCACGATTTTGTTGCAAGTTTAGGCAAGTTTCCCCCTAGACATTGGCTCCTTTGGTAAGATTTTGAATCTGTATATTCAGATTTGTATTACTTGCAAGTTTTCTAATCCCAACTGAGAAAATAGGGTTTGAAGGTCTGGAATTCCCCTGAGGTTCGCAACTGACACCTCCTGCTGATACTCTTGCACCATTGCGACTGCTTCACAATACACGACCTGCATAAACCGAAACAAGCAATAAGCCTGCAGTGAAAACAAATAAGAACCAGTAAAAAAACAAACTTTTAAATTTGATCTTAAAGTTCCAGGCCTATAAATTCAGAAAAAGAACAAGAACCATTTATTACATCATTTAGAAAAAAACCTTTTACTTATTATTTTGATGGCAAAAACTCTACCATTAACTATCAATTCAACGCTCCAATTTCGTCATTTTCTTTCTATATGCTAACTCTCGGCAATGTTAATTAAAATCTCTAATTACTTCATTTTTTATCTATTTGCTTCCTCAAGACTATGGTCATTAAAAAATCCAAAAACAAATTCATTTTCTTTCCACTTGCTTCCTCTAGACCAACTTCATTAATCTCAGTTGCATTTTCAGACCTGGAATTTAATTCTGAGGGTGGTTTTAAACCATCCAGTCTTGTAGTTCCCATGAAGAATATGAGAGAATACTTGCTTCCTCTAGACCAACTTCATTAATCTCAGTTTGGCATTTTCAGACCTGGAATTTAATTCCGAGGCTGGTTTTAAACTAATCAGTCTCGTAGTTCCCATGAAGAATATGAGAGAAGCCATAGCAGAACCATCTCTCATCATCTCCAGGTCATATGGTTTTTTTGTCCAGTTTTATTTGGAATGAAATGCACAACAATACCTGCCAAAGATGTAGCAAACAAATAATGGAATGCCACAAGCAACTCCTCATAGCTGGTGGGAATACCAGTGATGAAACCAAAATCACTTTGTGCCAATTTAATCATCCCGTAATTCCTGAAATTAAATCTTGCCCTCACTGACTAGTTGGTCCCAACGTCATCCAAAACCTCATGGAGCTTTGTATTTCTTAGAAAGGACGTCTTCCAAAACCTCCACCCTTGTCATCCAGGCTTCTCTAACTACTTCCCTCTCCTGCAATAAAATTTACTACCATGTCGGGCAATAAAATTTACTACCATGTCATATTCAGGATTCAAACTCTTACGATCTTCATATTGTGTATGCATTTATTGAAACTGAATAACGCATAGAATCTTAACGCTTACCCTTCAATCTCTACTTTGCAAGAAGACTCGTTCTTCGCTAGAGTTTGTCCATGAGATTTGTGGGTGCAGCGTCCCTTCTTGATGCAATCTAAAAGCATATTGGCAGTGTCGATGCCTGATCAGAGACCTAGTGAGTAAATACAGGTTATTCAATCAACCAAGAACAAGAAAATGTGTACATACATACCTGCAAGATAGGCACCATGGACATAACCGTTATATTTCTCATTTGTACGCTCTCCAGTGAAGTAGATAGCTAGATAGCTCCAACTGGTGCCTGTTACAATATAAATTATGAATTATCTATTTGGTTTCTAATACCTAGAGCTTATTGTAATGAACCAATTTTTGCCAAGTCGCTGAGATTTGTTAACAACCCTGAGGTTGTCGAAGTCGTGTGGATACACCAATGGGCCAGTTGGAGTAAATTCCCTTGAAGATTCGATCCTTTCCCCGTCTAGGAATCAGTATTGCCTCCATCTCAGGAATATGACAGCCAAACATTTTTCTTAAAACGCCCATTATTTCTACTTGTGTCTGGTTATCAGGTTGTTGTTCTATACGTCTGGCTTCATCATCAGTGACAGTTACCATCAGAATATTCCCTCCAGGGTACTCATTCTCCAAATGGTACAAGAGAAATCCAAAATGTGAAAAAGAAAATTTAGAAATTAGGTAAATGTGAAAAAGAAAATTTAGAAATTAGGTCTTAGCCTTTGATTTCTATAGGCATAAGCATTTAGGTGAATAAAACTGGCTGAAAACCCCAGGGGTGTGTTCAAATCAATGGTAGTTAATGTTGCTAGAGATTAGGCTTTTTGTATGAACATATCATCTGACCGCTTTACTTTTTATGCCATATGGAAAGCATTCTAGGATTACTAGGTATTATAAATCGCTGCATAGTATTATATCGAACATACAGCTGTGATATAAAAATCCTCGAAGATGGCGCTCGCTCATCTTGCATGTCTTCAACGTGGTCATCCCCGTTCCTTCAAAACTCAAGTACATTACATGGGGTTTGAATGTGGTCATAAGAAGCGTGCATGGCCTCAACGTGGCTCAGCCTTTTTTATAAAACTTGATAACTGGTTCAAGAATTGATGCCAATGTGGCTTCACGTTTTTTTATAAAATTCGATAACTAGTTCAAAAATCGATGCCATAATTGGAGGGTCCACTTAGCCTAAACCTATTCTAGGATTAATAATTAAAATTATTTTCCTAAATTAGGGTTGGTATTTTATTTGCGGCCAATGGATCGGCCTTCTTCTGCTAACAACATGACAATCTGTGAGGAGACACGGTTCCTCTGTCAAAATTATTCTCTGCCATCTCTGTACTGTGTGTTCTCTTCTCTGCCATCTCTGTACTGTGCGTTCTCTGGTATAGTCTCTTAATTCCAATTTCCTTCCAAATTTCCAACGCCATCATTAATTTTAGTGAATTTCATTAAAATAATAATGCATAAAAGCCACCGTCCTTGTGGCCGATTTACTATTACACCTTTAGCAATGAAGGTTTGAACGTGGAATGAAGCGTGCTTTGGTTATGTTCTCTTAATATATAAAGTGAGTGCCCACTCATAATTAGAAAAATACCAACCAAAGCTGTAATATAGCAGTAATTACCACATTTCAAAAACAAAAGGGTCAATAAGGATTTTGCAACATATGCCAAACTAATAACATATTTGTCTCTGAGATTTATTCATCACATCCAAACTACTTGTGTAGGTCTATGAAATGAGATGGGCATAATTTTCTTTATTTTTAAAAATAATAGTAAACCGATATGTCAATTGGCATGAAGTTGATTGGGTCATTATTAAGGAAATACATTCAAACTGCCCCAATCACCAGATTCAATCATGACTTCAATACTTTCGAGGAATAATTGAACAAACCTAATCACCAGGTTTAATCATGACTTCAATACTTTCAAGGAATAATTGAACAAACTATTATACAGATCGACATAGTCTGATTCTTCCATAAATATGTTTTTACATAACATATATA
>LPNX010838128.1:0-47173 GCA_001517045.1 Pseudotsuga menziesii | reverse complement strand
TGCATGTGTTGGAAAACTATCCAAAAAGTAGTGTAATTCTTGTTATAATCAAACTTATGCATTATGGATTATGCTATAAGTGTTACCACTTTCACATACATTTTAGCATGGTTTGATTATAAGGTATACATGTCATCACTTTTTATTAAAATTAAAACATATACATATCTAGTGGTCACATGGCAGGCGGGTATTACGGACCAAATGCAGACAGGGCCTGGACTCAGAGAGGGCACAGCGAAGTGTGAAGCCAGAGTCTCTGGTGCATCTTCTAGCCTAATCCTTCTAGATGTAGAAGGGGCCGAGCTGATTGGAACCACAAACTTATTTCACAGGTGAAGCCCTTGATGTTAGAGGCATTAGGCATCTGGAATCAGAGGAACTGGGGCTGCTTCTATATGTCGAGGATTGCAGGTGTTGGAGGGCACTGAGATTTGGAATGCAGTGGCTGAAATTCTGAGGAGTCTGCATTGAATAAAACGATCTAATTGAAGTATTCCTAGACCCAAATGTAGAATTTCTTCAATCGATCAATGGTAGCCTTAAATTGCAGCATTTTGATCTCCGCTTGAAGTGTCAGAGCCATGAAGCCATTCGTCTTCGTCTCGTTGGTGCTCGTCCAAATGAATTAAGATCTCCTGTCTTTAACTTCTTGTGATTTGCAACCTCAGTGGAGGAAGCTTGCAGATGTCCATGATCACAGTATTAATATTCATGGAATAGTTGGGCAAATGGCATATTTCAGTCTTCTTGTTTACCACATTATAGGACTCCCTGGGGAGTTGTGATGGCTGTGTCGAAGTAATACGAGGGTCCGAAGATTGTTGTAGGGTTGTCTGGGGAAAAATCGAGCGTATGAAAAGCAAGAAAGGAGGTGGGGCAGGAGGTTGACGGGACTGAAACCTCGGCACTAATTCTGAGTGCCCATACCGCTGGGATTATCTTTCTGAGCAAACAGCTTCCTCCTCTGCTTCGGGGAAAATCTGCCTGTCTCATCCTTACAGAGATTTGCCAAAATTCTAGCAATAGTAATCTGCTCTCTCTCTTAACTGCCCTCCCTGTCACAGAAAAAAGAGCACAACCCACTCAACTGTGATACTACATGCCCACTAAATTCATTACCCAATACACAAAAAACCACTATCAAAATTCATGCCCACCATATACCAATTACACAAAAACAACACTATTAAAATTCATGCCCACTAATATTACCCAATACACAATATCAAAACCCAAAACAATGGAGAAACAACACCCAATACTGTGGATTAAAAATAAACCCTAAAACCTGCCAGCACCAATGGCATAAATTAGGATTTGATCATGCTGGGTATCTACATACATTGCTTGAGAGCCGACCAGGAAGCCATTGCAGCATTCTTCTCTGCTTGCTTCTTCGTCTTGGTAGTCTGCCCGTAGAATCTCATTCCAGCAAGGTCAACACTGTATTTAAAAACAGGCAAATGCCGAGACCCTGAATGGATTGTAGTAGCATGAAAACTAATGATATTTTTTGAAAATCTATCTGAACATATATGAGGTGGAACCCCACAACACAAAACAGCAAAAACTCTGATGAAAATTAGCTAAAATATTTCTCCAAACCCTGGTAACCATTAAGACCAAGTGGGTACTCAAATTAACCCTCCAAAACTCCAAATTTCAAAAGCCCAGGTGAAAGTCTATAGGCATTTGACTAATTCACAAACAAAAATCATGGCTAAAGCTTGACTCCTCAGATCCTTCATCCAGTCCTAAAAGTATGGAACACGAAAGAGAACGAGAATATGAAGATACCAAGCAGTTATTAGTAAAAGCCGGGACCTATTTGGCTTAGAAATGCCTGAGAGATGATTGAATATGACTTCTGAGTAAGATGGACTGAATCGAAGAATACATATTTGGAGGCATCACTGCATGCGAATGGTATCGCCTTGTTGCAGAGATAAGCGGATTCGTCACCAGTGGCACAGCAAGGTTGTCCAGTAACTTCAAACCCTGCAAAATGAACCCCCTCAAATCTGATCATATGGAAAAATTCTTTGCAACTTCACAAAACAATAAAACTGAACCATACCATATTTGGCTGGATGTTGTATAGCGTCTAAGACAATGCCATAATAGTTGAGAGAAATAACTTTGAGTCCAGTGAGCTCTGGTTTCAGTCCCTCAATGATGGATATAAGTTTGGCGTTGAATTCAGCTGCAGCCGTGTTTAATTCCTCTGCGCATTCCCTCCCTTCTTTCATTCTCAGCGTTTTTTGAAATGGTAGACAGCCTAAAGGAGGAAGGTTTATTATCCCAATCCTACGCACATCTAAACTATATAGCTCCTGCAACAATAATTCCAATATAATTATATGGAATATCCAGTGGCAATTGTTTGGATTACAAAGATTTGAGGGAAAATATTTGAACCTTAATATATGCAGACAATGTGTGCAATAGGAAATCTGTGTATTGGGAAACTGTAAATTGCGATGGACGAGTTGGTTCTAGAAAATAATCTGCAATAAAGTCATTGGTGCCAATGCTGATAAACGCCATTGATGTATTCAATACCTTGACAGCGTTCTCTACTCCTCCCACCACCCTGGCCAACCGAGTTCGATATTCCTTGAAATATTTGACTTCTTTCCATACTGGAATCACCGACTGCGCAATTCAGATCGTCCAGAAATAATTAAGCCACTTTCGAGTATTAAGAAGCTTGGTGAATATAACAGACTATTTGAATGAAAACTATGTCTTATCTAATTTGCTGGATTTAACGGTCAAAGCAGACAAAAAATATAAAAGTTCGAATACGGAGAAATCTACTACTAATTTTATGCCAAAACATGGACTTTCAAATACTATTTGCATTTCATTCGAGTATGCAGGGTATTACTAAAGTGGTAACGGTGAGATTGTCTAATCCCGATCCCGCCAAGGCAACGCTGACACTTGTGATCAAGTCTTGCTCTTGCAGATTCGGATCAAGATATGCCGGCAGCAATTCTTTGATGCCAAGCCCTGCAACTATATATTCATTTGAACACCAAACCAACATCCATTACCATCGTCGTGTCAGGAACGTGAAAATAAAATAAAACGGGAACAGTAAAAACTAGGGATCGGAAAACATGGGTTTGGAGGGTTTGATTGACGTTACCTCGGCGTGCGTGGGGAACGAGCTTGGGGTCATGATAAGCAATGAACATATCTCACCCATCACTTCCATAAACTTTACAAAACACACAAAAATTTATGTCAAATTCTCAACTAATCCACCTGACTCAGTTAATGCTGCTGACGTTAGCCCACCGCCGGGTCTTGGGGCACAAAGTCCCATGCCTACGTCACCTGTATAAACCAATAAAAAGCAAGTTAAATTAATATTTAAATAATTCCCAAAAAATATTTAATACAAACTATAGGAAAAATTCTATGATTTTTTAAAATTGCAACAAATTGCTTCTGATAATCGCCTTGAGCGATTCATATATATCCCCTCAGGCGGGGACATAATAAAGTCATTTTAAATATTTTATTTGTTTATGTTTGTTTTATTTCATCTTGTAAAGTTATACTTGACTAATGTGCGTGGGTGTTATTTTTTTCATATCTTATTAGTCCTTGCCTTTGGCTGCAGAGACTATAGTAATCGGTATGCCGTTTTTCTAATTTGTATTACACGTAAATCAATGTAGTTCTGGTATTTTTAACCTAAGTTTCGATCGAAATATCAACCAAGTTTTACGCAAATCCAATCAAAACATTATTCAGCTCTCCGCAAAGCCAATCAACAGATTTGAGGTCTTATTTGGCCTCAAATCAATGCATGGCCTCAAATCCATACAACTTAAGCAAAGTTCTTGTAAAAAAAACTAATAGCAAAGTCATAAATGATTTAATGTTAACTTTTAGATAACATTAGTTTCTTAACATTTTATGTTAAGATTAATTTTCTTACAATGAGCTTCTCGCTAGGCGCTTTAACATTGGTGGTGGTGGCACTTCTCGCTAGGCGCTATAACATTGGTGGTGGTGGTGCCAGTGTGCATGCTTTGATACCGTGGCAGTGTGCATGGTAAATACGTGTCAGCCCTCTCCTCCGCCCTTATAGCCTATATCACCTGTGCAACATTCATTACTATTCAACTCTTCTATTTTTTAGAAAATTGATTGAGGGATCATGTCTCTTATCTTCTTGTTGTGGTTTTCCTTTTATCTTCTTGTTGTGGTTTTCCTTGTAGTTGTCTTGAGCACTCTTCCTTATAGTTGTCTTGAGCACTCTTGCTCCTGTTAAACGACTGGTTCAAATACAATTATGGATAAACTGAAGCTGGGTTAACTGCTATTGATTCTTTTGCTTATACTGAGGAAACTTCAAATACAATTATAGATAAATGGAAGCTGGGTTAACTGCAATTGTTTCTTTTGCTTATACTGAGGAAACTCCTTTTTCTTATACTAAAGAAACTCCTGCTAGATCATTAAGGTAAATGGAACTATCAGGTACGGTTAGTGACTCGCTCAGTGAAGTATGATTAGTTACTTGTCTTGTTTTGTAAAATATACGATTACTGACTCGCTTGTTGTGGGTGAGGTTCAAATATACATTTGCTAATATATTTATTTTCTTTGAAAATTGGGTTTAAACAGATGCACGCTTCCCTTCAGTTCAGAAAGAGGTTCAAATATCCATTTGCTAATGTATTTATTCTCTTTGAAAACTGGCTTTAAACAGATGCATGCTTCCCTTCAGTTCAGAAAGAACCGACCCACAGCCTCGATGTAGCTCAAATTCATTATTGTAGGAAATAATACATTTGAAAATATCTAACTCATAGCACTCACATTGTAGAATTGAACTAACTCTCTTGCTTGTCATGGATTTTTTCATTTAATTCACTTCTCTTGCTTGTCATGGATTTTATCATTTAATTCACTTATTGCTTTGGTTTCAATGCTCTATGGTCACTGTTACTATTATACCTACATGAAATCCATGTTTATATGACATGATTGGTAACGATTTATCCTGACAAGCACGATTTTGTTGCAAGTTTAGGCAAGTTTCCCCCTAGACATTGGCTCCTTTGGTAAGATTTTGAATCTGTATATCCAGATTTGTATTACTTGCAAGTTTTCTAATCCCAACTGAGAAAATAGGGTTTGAAGGTTTGGAATTCCCCCAAGGTTCGTAACTGACACCTCCTGCTGATACTCTTCCACCATTGCGACTGCTTCACAATACACGACCTGCATAAACCGAAACAAGCAATAAGCCTGCAGTGAAAACAAATAAGAACCAGTAAAAAAACAAACTTTTAAATTTAATCTTAAAGTTCCAGGCCTATAAATTCAGAAAAAGAACAAGAACCATTTATTACATCATTTAGAAAAAAACCTTTTACTTATTATTTTGATGGCAAAAACTCTGCCATTGACTATCAATTCAACGCTCCAATTTCTTCATTTTCTTTCTATATGCCTACTCTCGGCAATGTTAATTAAAATCTCTAATTACTTCGTTTTTTATCTATTTGCTTCCTCAAGACTATGGTCATTAAAAAATCCAAAAACAAATTCATTTTCTGTCTACTTGCTTCCTCTAGACCAACTTCATTAATCTCAGTTACATTTTCAGCCCTGGAATTTAATTCTGAGGGTGGTTTTAAGCTAACCAGTCTCATAGTTCCCATGAAGAATATGAGAGAATACTTGCTTCCTCTAGACCAACTTAATTAATCTCAGTTTGGCATTTTCAGACCTGGAATTTAATTCCGAGGCTGGTTTTAAACTAATCAGTCTCGTAGTTCCCATGAAGAATATGAGAGAAGCCATAGTAGAACCATCTCTCATCATCTCCACGTCATATGGTTTTTTGGTCCAGTTTTCTTTGGAATTAAATGCACAACAATACCTGCTAAAGATGTAGCAAACAAATAATGGAATGCCACAAGCAAATCCCCCTAGCTGGTGGGAATACCAGTGATGAAACCAAAATCACTTTGTGCCAATTTAATCATCCCGTAATTCCTGAAATTCAATCTTGCCCTCACTGACTAGTTGGTCCCAACGTCATCCAAAACCTCATGGAGCTTTGTATTTCTTAGAAATGACGTCTTCCAAAACCTCCACCCTTGTCATCCAGGCTTCTCTAACTACTTCCGTCTCCTGCAATAAAATTTACTACCATGTCAGACAATAAAATTTACTACCATGTCATATTCAGGATTCAAACTCTTACGATCTTCATATTGTGTATGCATTTATTGAAACTGAATAATGCATAGAATCTTAACGCTTACCCTTCAATCTCTGCTTTGCAAGAAGACTCGTTCTTTGCTAGAGTTTGTCCATGAGATTTGTGGGTGCAGCATCCCTTCTTGATGCAATCTAAAAGCATATTGGCAGTGTCGATGCCTGATCACAGACCTAGTGAGTAAATACAGGTTATTCAATCAACCAAGAACAAGAAAATGTGTACATACATACCTGCAAGATAGGCACCATGGACATAACCGTTATATTTCTCACTTGTACGCTCTCCAGTAAAGTAGATAGCTAGATAGCTCCAACTGGTGCCTGTTACAATATAAATTATCAATTATCTATTTGGTTTCTAATACCTAGAGCTTATTGTAATGAACCAATTTTTTCCAAGTCGCTGAGATTTGTTAACAACCCTGAGGTTGTCGAAGTCGTGTGGATACACCAATGGGCCAGTTGGAGTAAGTTCCCTTGAAGATTCGATCTTTTCCCCATCTAGGAATCAGTATTGCCTCCATCTCAGGAATATGACAGCCAAACATTTTTCTTAAAACGCCCCTTATTTCTACTTGTGTCTGGTTATCAGGTTGTTGTTCTATACGTCTGGCTTCATCATCAGTGACAGTTACCATCAGAATATTGCCTTCAGGGTACTCATTCTCCAAATGCTACAATCTAGAAATCCAAAATGTGAAAAAGAAAATTTAGAAATTAGGTCTTAGCCTTTGATTTCTATACGCATAAGCATTTAGGTGAATAAAACGGGCTGAAAACCCAAGGGGTGTGTTCAAATCAATGGTAGTTAATGTTGCTAGAGATTAGGCTTTTTGTATGAACATATCATCTAACCGCTTTACTTGTTATTCCATATGGAAAGCATTCCAAGATTACTAGGTATTATAAATCGCTGCATAGTATTATATCGAACATACAGCTGTGATATAAAAATCCTCGAAGATGGCGCTCGCTCATCTTGCATGTCTTCAACGTGGTCATCCCCATTCCTTCAAAACTCCAAGTACATTGCATGGGGTTTGAATGTGGTCATAAGAAGCGTGCATGGCCTCAACGTGGCTCCGCCTTTTTTATAAAACTCGATAACTGGTTCAAGAATCGATGCCAATGTGGCTTCACATTTTTTTATAAAATTCGATGACTAGTTCAAAAATCGATGCCATAATTGGAGGGTCCACTTAGCCTAAACCTATTCTAGGATTAATAATTAAAATTATTTGCCTAAATTAGGGTTGGCATTTTATTTGCGGCCAATGGATCGGCCTTCTTCTGCTAACAACATGACAATCTGTGAGGAGACACGGTTCCTCTGTCAAAATTATTCTCTGCCATCTCTGTACTGTGTGTTCTCTTCTCTGCCATCTCTGTACTGTGCGTTCTCTGCTATAGTCTCTTAAATCCAATTTCCTTCCAAATTTCCAACAACATCATTAATTTTAGTGAATTTCATTAAAATAATAATGCATAAAAGCCACTGGCCTTGTGGCCGATTTACTATTACACCTTTAGCAATGATCGCTTGAACGTGGAATGAAGCGTGCTTTGGTTATGTTCTCTTAATATATAAAGTGAGTGCCCACTCATAATCAGAAAAATACCAACCAAAGCTGTAATATAGCAGTAATTACCACATTTCAAAAACAAAAGGGTCAATAAGGAGTTTGCAACATATGCCAAACTAATAACATATTTGTCTCTGAGATTTATTCATCACATCCAAACTACTTGTGTAGGTCTATGAAATGAGATGGGCATAATTTTCTTTATTTTTAAAAATAATAGTAAACCGATATGTCAATTGGCATGAAGTTGATTGGGTCATTATCAAGGAAATACATTCGAACTGCCCCAGTCACTAGGTTCAATCACGACTTCAATACTTTCAAGGAATAATTGAACAAACCTTTATACAGATCGACATAGTCTGATTATTCCATAAATATGTTTTTACATAACATATCTATACCCTGGGATTTCGTGTAGTATATGTACTGTGTATCCATTATTACATATATGGAAAATCATATTACAAGACGTCCACCTGAATATGAACATAGATTACACAACTAATCACAACCTACCGTAGATATACAATTAAAAACAAGACACGACTGCCATTATTACAGAACTAAATTATCAGATAGAGTTTGATTTTCATGGAGTTCTATGGGTTAACCTTCCGTGAAGGAAACCAATCACCACGATTCTTGCTCATGATTGCAGGATAGTCACTAAAATACAAAGATCGAGGAAGAAGTCTGATGCAATCAAAGGCATCTTTGTGCTTCGGTGGGATCGAATCGATATACCATATTTAAAAACTCGCTTTAATAGCTTATTTATGAGAACGACAACTTAGAAGTGGAGGGACTTTTTCAATAAAATGTTTTATACCTCTTTTAACTTTCAACTATTCTTCAGTAATCAGATTTCCAAGGCAGGGACTTGCTGTCCTTAGCAGCCTCCCTTGTTAATCTAATAATTCATTTCATATTGCCTCAATCTTGTAAGGTTTCTTAATGTGATAAGTAAATTTTATTGCATGACTTAATATATTATGGGGATTGCATTTTAGCTCTCATATATTGTATTTACTTAATGATATCAAATATTGTATTTACTTAATGATATCAATAAGAAAAAAAATTTCAAGAACATGAAAGCACTTTTTTGAAACTTAGGGAGATATTTATGGGATCTTCTTATGATTCTTTTATTGTTTGTATCATTTTCCCAATAAGAAAAAGAGGTTAGCCATTGCATATTGCAAGAAGTATTGTATTGAATAAGAAGAAAGGAATTGATGTTGGATTAAATTCAATTCCAAGCCTATTGACACTGTTGGATTAAATTCAATTCCAAGCCTATTGACACATTAGGCTATCCTTAATAGTCTTCATACTTGAATAAGAAGAAAGGAATTGATGTTGGATTAAATTCAATTCCAAGCCTATTGGCACATTAGGCTATCCTTAATAGTCTTCATACTTGTTGGTTATGTTAATATAATCCATCATCAACTCACTTACCTTTTTAGGAAAGGAATTAAAAGACATATAAGTTGAGTGATAAATTTTTTGAAGGGGTAAATAACAAAGAAGTAGAAAATTTTCAAACCATGATCCAATTTACACCATCAATTCCTATTCATCCTAGTTAGATTGTATTAGAGCCTATTCCAATCATGGAATCCGATGAGTCGTCAAAGAAGTGTCAAAGAATCCTATTACATTGAATCCATTTTTATAGTACCTTGCGAATTTTGGAAACAATATGTCAGCTAAGTACTATGAAAGATACTATGCATGTGTATGGTACATTTGAGAGAACTAGCACCTAGAGGGTGGTTGTGTGATTTGAATCAATTCACGCAATCTTGATTTAATTAAAGTCATTTTAAATATTTTAATGATTTGTTTATGTTTGTTTTATTTCATCTTGTAAAGTCATACTTGACTAATGTGCATGGGTATTATTTTTTTCATATCTTATTAATCCACTAATTCATTTCATATTGCCTCATCCTTATAAGGTTTCTTAATGTGATAATTAAATTTTATTGCATGACTTAATGTATTATGGGGATTGCATTTTAGCTCTCACATATTGTATTCAGTTAATGATACCAATAAGACTCAAAAATTCAAGAACGGGAAAGCACTTTTTTGAAACTTAGGGAGATAATTATGGGATCTTCTCATGATTCCTCTAATGTTTGTATCATTTTCCCAATAAGAAAAAGAGGTTGACCATTGCATATTGCAAGAATTTTTATTTTCATGTCACCTTTCTCAAACTAAGCGGGTGATGCCCATGTCAAAGATGTATTGAAGAAGAAGAAAGTAATTGAGGTAAGATTAAATTCAATTCCAAGCATATTGAGACATTAGTGTTAGATTTTTATCATTCAAGCTAACATTATGATCTTAGGATCATTAATTGAGAGAATAACATGCACAACAATAAAACAAAAGAGACAAGAGACACAAAGAATTTTCCTCGGGAAACCATCAAGGAGAAAACCCCACAACTTCCTCAGAGATAGAATCAGCACCAAAAGTAAAACCCGAAAACATAAAGATGATCTCTCGACAGCAAAATATTCTTTCTCTTGTCCCAGCAACTTCTCCTCTCACTCATGTGCCCCAATGAGTGAGTGTGTGTGTGATAAATAGAGAGGCTCGCTTTCTATTTATATTCTTTCGTTCACTTGAAACCCACTCCAACATGTCGTCCTCACTTAACAATTACTTACTAGAGGCGACATCTCTATCAGTATCTAATAACCCTAGTGCCCCACAAATTGTGGGGACTTTGCCTCCTCCGACCAACAAAGAGGGTTATCCTTAACACAATGGTGGGGACTATTGCATCGCATTACAATGACTCACCTAGGGTCAACTTCTCTAGGATAGTATAATAACCCTAGGGTCCCACAACTGCGGGGACTTTAACCCTTTACCAATAGGAGGGTTACCCACAATGACTTGACATGACTTGTTTACATTATAGAAACTTCTCGGAATAAACATCGGGGTATGAAATGACTTAAATACATTACAGACACATCCCGAAATAAACATCGGGGTACAATACATAAGATATATGGATGAATACATTCAGAAGTTACAATTACATCAACAATTAGGCTGTCCTTAATAGTCTGCATACTTGTTGGTTATGTTAATATAATCCATCTTCAACTCACTTACCTTCTTAGGAAAGGAATTAAAAGACATATAAGTTGAGTGATAAATTTTTTGAAGGGGAAAACAACAAATAAGTAGAGAAAAGTTTCAAACCTTGAGCTAATTTCCACCATCAATTCCTATTCATCCTAGTTAGATTGTATTAGAGCCTATTCTAATCATGGCATCTAATGATTACATTGAATCCATCTAATGATTACATTGAATCCATTTTTATAGTACCTTGCGAATTTTGTAAATAATAACATGTTAGCTAAGTACTATGAAAGATACTGTGCATGTGTATGGTACATTTGCGAGAACTAGCACCTAGAGGGTGGTTGTGCATATCATTGATGATCTTGAAGACTCTATTTTAAACATTCCTAGAGTCCTCGTAAGAAATGAAATAACACAGTCTAACCATTCTTCCACATATCAACAAAAATAGTAGGATGATACTATGGAGAATCCCTAGTAGAAAAAATAGGTCATGGAGGATATAGTCATAGATAATGTTGGGGGTATAGGTATATGTGAAATTGGTTGTTAAACATAATGGGTTCAACATTGTTTTAACGAGTGCTTGAATGATCATGGAAAGTAAGGATAACTATATGTGGAGGAGATTGATATTGAGGACATTCAAGATAACATCCCAATCACCACTCCACATTGGCCATTGGATAGTATATTGATGATGGTATATTTGAAATAATTAGCTCAAGAAATTATCCACTAACAAACCATGTTGCGGATATGCTAGGATCACACTGATGTGGTTCCATTTTTGTATAAAGATATCAAAGCTTGAGTGGTGAGCGTGTTTCAATATACAAAGAAGCATGTGAAGGTATGATTCCAAACATTGTCACATTCAAAGTCCTCGATTGCAAGTAGTCAACCACTGAGTTAGCTACTGCTTGTAGAATAGGATACTCAAGATAGTGAAGTTTAGTAGTGGTGTAGTTCTAGTGATGTGGTAGAGCAATGGATCATGGAAAGGAAGAGCCATAGGTCCATCAATATTTTTAGAATTAACTTATGGAGGTTATCAATGACCAAATTATCTATAGGTAGCCTCAACAACAAGAAGAGGTAAATTAAAAGTTGTTATGGTGTGCCCCTAGAACCTGCCACATAATTTGCAAGAGGTGGGTGAGAGTATTACTAAGTCCATTCACGAGTGTCAACCTAAAAAATATGATAGTTTTGTATGCACATAATGGAAGAAAATGCATCAACAAACTATGGGGTTGCGGTGTCAGTTTGATAGTGCACGTGCCCAGGGGAACTAGCAACAAGAATAATTGATGGACAGAGTGGGTGACCTAGTGGAGGAAATTAATGAAATAAGAGAGTAGCTCTACTATGCAAGAAGAGAGATCCAATATATCTTCACTATTGTTTAGTATTGGATGGGTTTTTAGAGCAAAGAAATAATCCCACATAAGAGTTGTATTAAGAGAATTCTCTAAACACAAACTTGAATCTTTCCCTAATAGTAATCAATACCTAAGAAATTGAAAATTTATTGTTGGATTTATGAATAGTAATATTCAAAATTTCTATTTCTTAAAATTGAAATTATAATTTGAATTAAAAGTTCCTGAAATTGGAAATATACAATTCTTGAAATCACAATCAATTAGTTGTTAAAATTGTAGAAATTACAATTTCTAGATGTTATAATTCTATCTTCTCATTAAAAAGTTTCAATTTTTTTATAATTCTCCAATTGTAGAAATCACAACTCTTGAACTTATTAGATTACAATATACAATCTCATGAGCTGTAATCAATTGAGTGTTGAAATTTTAATCTCTAGACGCTGAAATTGCAATTTCTATAATTTTTAATTGTTGTAATTGTAATCTCTAGATCCTAAAATTGCAAAATTTATAAATTTTAGTTGTTGAGACTGAATTTTTCATAAAAGAAAATGTGATTTTTTTTTTTAGTATACTTGTTCTAGTTGTTACCGAATCTTTTTTATTCAATTGTGATTTCAATTGCAATATGAAGAGTTTAAAATTGCAATCATTCAACAATTAATTGTTGAATTGCAATTTTTGGGTGCTAAAATTGTAATTTTTATAACTCTCTTATTGTTGAAGTTGCAATTCTTAGTCATTGGATTTGCAATCAATCAATTGCTGAAGTTGTCATTTTCTTTAGAGTTTGTAAATTTCTTCCCAATGTTATACTTTTGAAATTGTGAATTTATAATAACTAAAATTGCATTTTCTCTCCAATCTTTTTTTTGTTGACTTTTTAACCACAATATGAAATTATCCAAATTATAATCAATTAATTGTTGAAAATATATGATTGAGGAGAAATTGATGTTGTTTTAACCAAAAATACAATTTCAAGAATTGATTTATTGCAATTTAAATGATAACAAAATTACAATTTTAACACTTGAAGAATTATTAAAATTGCAATTTCAACCATTGAAGTGCAATAGCAAGAATTGAAAAATTAAATATATTGCATTTTTTATAAGAAATTGTAACACAACCATCCAAAAGTTGAGATTCCAACATTTTTCATAATCACATATTGAAATTTGGACAATTACAAATTCAAAGATTGAAAAAAAATTTGCAATTTTGGAGACATTTAGTATATAGAGACTACAGTTTTAAACATAAATTGCGATTTACATAATTTCAACAAATTTAAATTGATTGTCATTTCATGACTTTTAATTCAAATTATAAATCGAAGTTAAGAAAATTGCCATTTAAAAAACCGTTCTTCTCTCTTGTTTGGGTGAATCAACTTGATGGGGATTTTAGCTCCCAACCATAGGAAAAGTTTGATAGAGATGTGATGGTTCATTCGTATAGTTTGTATGGATTTGAGTTGAAAAATCCATTTAACAGCTTAGGCTTTCATCTCTGTTGCAAATGAAGTTCTTTTTATCGTCCTAGAATGTCCATGGATGATCCTTCCTAATCCAAATATTTTTGTGCACAATGTGTTGATGTGTTGTGGTGTGGCCAATGGATGTGGTCCTCTTTCTTGAAGTTAAGCCCACTAATTTTGTGATCCTTGAAATAATGAAGTATCATTGGAATGCCCATTTTTGGACTTCAAATTATTGTCAAGAGAGTGGAGTTGTGGTGATTTTTGTCGTTACATTTGGTTCATACCATTATGATTGGTGTGTGGAGGTCACCTTTTTTATTTCTAGAATATTCTAGGACTAACTCTCCTTTGAAAATAATATGTAAATACTTAAGTACATTATGTTTTGGTTTATTGATGTCAAGTCATGTGGATCTGGAGTATCAATTTTATTTTTGTATGTGTTCTTCAATATGATATTGAGTGTGAAGGATCTGGAGCATTGAATATGTGGACTTAAGTATAAATAAGAATATTAAAACTAATATTAGAGAAGAATCGTGAAAATATTAACTAGTGGTTAAGACGAAAGAAAACAAAGCATAACTATTTTGTTTTAAAAAAAAATGATGAAAGATATAAAAGGAGGAATTAATGAAAAAAGAGGCATACTTTTTCATTAAGAAATATAACATCCAAAACCTCAACGCAAACCTATTTCAAGAAAAAAATAGGTGGCTACGAAGCATTAGTTTTACTTTTATATGTTTTCTTCAATACAATATTGACAGATATGGAGCATTGAATAGGTGGACTTAAGTATCCATGTTTTAAACCTATGTTCTGTCGAGAGACTCTTGAGCATTAAATAGTAATGACGTTAATACAATTTTATTAGGTTTATATAGTAATGGCACTGAATTAGGAACAACCACTTAAGAAGGACCAAGTACACTAGATAATGGATACTTCTTTTAAATAAATAATAATATTAAAACTAATATTAGAGAAGAATTGTGAAGAATTGTGAAGATATTAACTAGTGGTCAAGAGAAAAGAAAAATAAGCCTAATCATTTTGTTTTAAAAAAATGATGAAAGATACAAAAAGGAGGAATTGATGAAAACAGAGGCATACTTTTCCCTTAAGAAAGATAACAACCAAAATATGAATGCATCCTCTTTCAAGGAAAATCATTACAGAGAAGGACAATACAAATAGAGTATTGGTCCATGCACCATTGGAATGTCCAGTTATAATCCTGGAGTGCTCAAAGGACATCAATATAAAATATCATGGTTTAACATCTCCTATTTTACGTAAATATTTTTTTTTAAATTATAGTCTTAAATGCAGCTGTAAACAATAATTAACATAGTTTCGACAACACTTCCAACCTTGTTTAACCTTAAAACATAAGATAATTAGTATTGTGTTAAAGTCGCACATAATTGTCATACCGCAACAATGATATTACACGACTTATTGATATGGAAACACTATTCTGATTTATGTTACGTCACCTTTATGTACCGTAGGTTGGAAATTGATGTACTTTGTTGGTTTACATTCTAGTTATTCTTTTCCTAAATGTTACGTCGACCATGCTTAAAATTAGAGAATTAAGTCATAAACTTTCTCCGTTGCTCATTATGTTCTTGATTGGTTGCTAGACTGCTTGATGAGCGAAAGGGTTGGGTTAAGGTCTTACTTAGCTTGAGAGCTAACACATAGACCTTTTGTTTTAAACCTTTTTTGAAATGGTTTCCATTTTTGTTGTATTCCTTTCTTTCAACTTACAGTTTGAAATAATGTTCTCTGGTGTGTATTTCAACCAGGGTTCTTCATATATGGCTGCGACAGAGGAGTATGGCTACTCTTCAAGTAGGAAAGGCATTCACCGCTTTGATAAGACCCGTAACTATAACGTTTTGGATCAAATGGCATTATCCCTTAAGGGGTGTTGTGGCTTTGCTTGATGGAATATTTTCTTGCGATTTCTTCGCATGGACTTAGAACCCACTCTGTATTTGTCCGTTTTCATGAAAGTGGTAAACCTCTTTGGTATAGCTTTGAGGCATTTACAATTGATAATGTAAAGGAAATTGTCGACCGTGGAGTCGAAGTGTTTGTGCAAAATTTTCTCGAATAGTGTTAGGGTATATGTTTTATGTTGTGTTTTTCGAATAGTCTTGTGATAGTTTCCCCAAATGTAAATGTAGAAAAACCTTGTGAGGGATTTCGTGGTTGTATTTATTCAATCGTGTTGATTTTACAATTTTTTGTTGTTTCTATAAAAACTAAATGCAGCCGCGAGGCTTTTACCCTTTCACGTTTTCTTTTGAGAAAAGGGATGTAAGGCCACTGTAAAAAATGATAATGTTTTAACTGCATAATGTTGTTTATTAGTTCAATAAATGGTTTTTATAATTTGAAGAAACCATGAGGGATTTTGCTGAAGTAATACCGGTTTTTGGTTTAACAATGTTGTAGATTGTTTTATTTAGTTACTATCACGGTCGTAAGGCATTGTACTCGGTTTGTTTTGTATTTTGGAAAAAGACCGTGAAAGTTCTCTTAAAAATTTGCAGTAGAGATGTAAATAAATCCTTAAGCCGAGAGGTCGTTGATCTAGATTCAATTTATTTAACTTAATTCTTTGATGTGAAACAACTCCTATGGGATTCAAAACTTGGTTTCTAGATGAATTATGAGTTACATAACAAGCCATGAAGCTACTTTCAAATGATTCAATCTTTGAGTGGATATTACTGTTTGTTTTTTTATATTAAGCCATAAGGCCAATGCAAAAACCCTTGTACATTTTTAAAAGCAATTGATAATACTAAAATGATCGTCAACCTGTAACAAGAGTTGTGGCATGTCGATGATCTAGACTTAGTATTTTGTTTAAAGTTTGAAAATTGGTTGGTCATAAAGCCCGGAAAATGTAACCACATTAGTAGAAATCCTCAATCAGAGTTTATCTCTAAACCTGGTTTATTATTTTATTTTAGAATATTTGTTTACCCTGTCTATAATTGGGGTTTTAGGCCATAAGACTATTTAAGAGATTATTTGTTTGGTTGATTTACAACACTCAATGGTTTTATAATTCTCGTAGAAGTTTAAGTGTACTTCAATGAGTTTATTTTTTAACTAGTATATATATATATATAATCTCTATGCAGTTATATTGATTGGCAAAGATCTTTCTTAAACTCTAAACCCGAATTTAACTTATGTACAAAAACTTAATACTATTAATTTGATGTATCATAATTAGTACTTGATGAGAAGAAAGAGTACAGTTTATACACTAGTGATTTACCCTAACCATGACTATAATGATTGGATTTAAAATAAGAAGGTAATACACATGAGAAACTGATTATGATTATAAGAATATGGAAAAGTAAACACAATTTTTCTTATAGAGAAACTATATTACGAACAGTTACCATTTAAACTTTGTGGATAATGAACATACTTCAACAAACAAAATACATATATATAATTAAAACTTAAATAAATATAAACAGTAAGAACCTAGATAATTTGCATGAGGGGGGGAAAACACCCAAAGGAGACTGTTCCACCCAACCGTCTCCTGAAGCATCCAAGATTACTTGCTTAGGACCTCTAAGCATGTTCAATGCAACACTAGCATTAAGATCACTGGATAATAACACACATAACTTGTTGTAACTTAGCACTCAGTGGCAGACTTAACTCAACAATTCCACTTTAGCTATCCTCTCATCAAATTCCATGTGGTCTTGACTTTTTAGTTTGCAGCAGTCACAAGGTTCATTCACTTGAAAAATAGAATGTAGTTAGAATCCTGCTCAATTTGATGATATTTATAAGATTTCATAGGTCTTTGGGTCAATTTTGGAATTAAATAATCCACTTGCTCAGTTCCCCCTCTTAGAGAGGTACATCAATTCAGTATTATTAAGTCATCAATGTAGTAAGAAGGCCATAAGAATTCATATTGTAAAGCATGCAGAGCATGTAAGACTTATTTATTCAGTGTTAAAGTCAACATGAAATTAGAATTGCATGCATGGAAAAATGAAGCGTAAACCCTAAAAGTGACAAGCAAAACCTAAAACTACATTCTATTCCATTTAAGAAGGGTTATTGGACCAAAGAGATTATCTATTGTTATTGTTGATTGATTTCGGAGTTTCGAATAGCAACACAGCGTGCAGCCGCGGCAGTTGGGGTTGGAGACGGTGTATTCAGCTAGCAAGGGTTCGACAGTGAGGTATCTGCCCTAGTCTCTTATTGGGATAGCTCATCCAGATTTATTCATTGCATCCATCATATACTACAGTATTCAGAAATCCAACACATTCCGAAGGGTTATTAGTAGATCCATGTTTTGCAGCCGGAAGTAGCAGGGAAAACACATAAGGATTCATTGGGACCAAAAAACCTAGTCTTTCCTCTGCATGTCAACTTTCTCTTTCTCAGCAAGCCTATCCTATGGTATGCAGTGATTATCAGCCACAAGTTTGATCACATGGAGCAACTATCATCCAAACAGATCATTTGGGGGTGTGAGCAGCAGAACTTCCAAATAATTCGCTAGGAAACTTAGAGGCAGCCAAACCTCCACATGTTCTCGACCATCTCTCCGGCATCAGCAGACGGACAAGCTCATAAATTTTCATCTTGAACAGACTTCTTCTCCTACAAAAAAGTCACCTTCAGTCTGGAGGGGTTTTACGGTACTGCGAGGTAGTAACATTGGAGGAAAATAGAATTATCAGAACACCCATCGGGATTGTTATGCATGAAGCTATCTCTGGATCCATTATAGGCCAAAATATCAATGGTAAGTGTTAATTTCTCTCTGCAAAACCCTAACCCTAATTCAACTATGTTTTAGGGCATTTTTGCATGGCGAGTTTGCATGCACAGTTATTTTACAAACTTGTATAATATTGAGTGTGCGAGTCAGCACTATCATAGAACATTAGAGAATATCAGTATTTAGGATATTACATGTGTCAGTTTTGGAATTAAATGAGCCACCTGCTCAGTTCCCCCTCTTAGAGAACATGACCACAATTTTAGGATTATGTTTCTTGCAACAGCTAGAAAGTGAAATGCTAGTGCTGTCACTTGTCAACTAGCCTTCTACAGCTGCTCATTTCTCTTAGTGGGTCAGTGGACACTCATTCAATAGTCTCATTTGGATATGCGTCTCTTCTATTTACTTTATTAAAATACTTAATTCTTCAATTACAGTTATCCTTGACCAACATGTTCATAAAAACTTTACAATAAATTTCACATAATGTTTTCTGAAATAAATAAAAAAATATTTATTTTTCAGTTCTAGGTGTGTTACAAACACTCCCTCGCCCCCCCTCCCCCTAATCTCAACACCATCCTCGATGTGCTTAAGTTTTATTTTGACTCTTCCTGAAACAGAGTTGAATATGGCTCCGGAATATCACTCTCCAATCCCCGGGTTTCTTCATCTAAACCGAGGTGTTTCCATTGCACCTTTACCTATCCAATGGTGTGATTCCAGAGAAACATTTGTGTCTTGGCGAGAATACAGTTCAGTTCCGCTTGAAAATATTCTTTGGGTATTACTTGAATAACATTACAGTTGACCACAAGAGTAACATTGTGCACATAATTTTTCAATATAGAAATATGAAATACATTATGTATACTAAGATTACATGGAAATGCTAACTGATATGCCACTGGCCCCATTCTTGCTAATATTTCGAATGGTCCACAATACCTGGGTGTTAAATTTAGCACAACTCCCTAATTCAAATGAGCTCTTTCTAGGTTTTACTTTAACAAATACATACTTGCCTACTCATAATTCTTTCAAATTTCTTTTAAGGTCTGCATAAGTCTTTTTTCTGTCTTTAGAAGTTTTTAAATTGCTTTGTACCTATTTCATTGTTAGTTCTAGTTATTTTAACAAGTCAGGTCTTAACATCAATCTATCAACTGGATTACTTCATGTAATAGGAGTATTACATTTTCTACCATATAATATTTCAAAAGGACTAAGTTTAGCTCAAACTTGATAATGATTATTATATGCAAATTCTAATAAGCGCAAATAATTTTTCCACTTCTTGAGATAGTCTCTAACATACATTCCTAATATGTCTTCTAGTAATTGATGGACTCTTTATGTTTGTCTATCTGTTTGTGGATGATAAGTAGTATTGAAATTCAATTTCGTATCTGGTTTTTTAAACAAAAATTTCAAAAAATTACTAATAAAATTAGAATCTCTGTTAGAAATTATTACCTTCCGAATCTTGTGCAACCAAAATATTTCTTTCATGAAGATATTAACATTGTTAGCAGCTTTATGAGTTGTTTTAACATGTATAAAGTGTGCTGCCTTGCTTAGTTTGTCCACAACTACCATTATTGAATTATTTTGTTTATTATTTTTAGGGAAATTAGTTATAAAATCAAGATTGATGGCTTCCTATTTCCAATTTGGAATTGATAATGGTTGTAAAATAGCTGCTGGGCATTGATTCTTAGCTTTAACTTGTTGACATTCTATACACTTAGCTATATATTCAGAAACTTCGTTCTTCATGTTATGCTAGAAATACTTTTTTTATTAACATTGTTATCATCTCTTGATACTATGGATGTCCAGAATAAATATTCTTGTGTACTTCATTTAGAATCAACAATTTAATTTCAGGTATGTTAGGCACATAAAGTATGTTTTTATACAGCATTAAGCATTTTTCATTTAAATTGTAGTCTGTATTGTCATTTTCAGATACATTCTGAGTTATTTTTTTCTCTTAGATTTTGGTATTCTGTGTCCAGTTTTATTCCTTCTTCCAATTTATCATCTAATTCAGTTTCATAACTTCTAATGGCAGCTATGAAACTTGTTATTGCATTTCTTCTTAAGGAATCAACCACTTTATTTTCCTTTTCTTTGATTTGTTTGATTTCAAAATCATGTTCGCTAAGGATAGCTAACCATATAGCTTGGTTTGCGTTCATATTTTGTTGATCAAAAAAATACTTCAAGCTTATATTATCAAACATTAACAAAAATATTTTACCCATGAGATGATGGCACTACATTTTTAGAGCATGGATTATGTAAGCCAACTCTAATTCATAAATTGCATAGTTCTTTTTCTGATTTTTTAACTTCCTAGATTCATAAGAAATTATCTGACCTTCTTGTATCAGCACTCCACCCAAGCCTTCATTGCATGCATCAGTGCATACAATGAAATATTTGTTTGGATCTGTTATTTTTAATATGGGTGTAGTGGTTAATAGTTATTTTAATTTATTAAAAGTTTCTTCACATTTTTTATTTGAGGCAAATCTTTTTTTACTTTTTTTGTAATGATGTTATAGGATTCACGATTTTCGAAAATCCTTCTATAAATTTTATATAATAACATGTTATTTTCATGAATGATCATACATCAGTTACATCCTTGGGGATATGTCAATCAATTATTACTTTAATTTTATTAGGGTCTACTGATATTCTTTTCTCAGATATTGCATGCCCTATATACTGTATCTTATCTTTATAAAATACGCATTTACTGAATTTAGCATACAGTTTATGTTCTCTTAAAACTTGCAGTATTATTTGTAAGTGTTTATCGTGCTCTTCTTCCGTTTTAGAATAAATTAAAATGTCATCTATGAAGATGACTACAAATTTATCCAAGTATTTGATTAAGACACTATTCATTAAGCACATAAAAGTTACTGGAGTGTTTGTTAGTGCAAAGGGAATAACCACGAAGTCATAGTGCCCATATTTAGTTCTGAAAGCGGTCTTGAAAATATCTTTGTCTTTAATTCTAAATTGATGATATCCAGATCTCAAGTCTATTTTTAAAAATATCGTTGCTCTGCGTATTTGATCAAACATATCATCGATACGGGGAAGATGATATCTATTTTTAATTGTTTCTTTTTTTAGTTGGTGGTAGTCTAAACATAGACATAATGTATCATCTTTCTTTATAAAGAATAATACATGTGCTCCTCATGGAGATACACTTGGTTTTGCATAATTTTTTTCTATTAGTTTTTGCAATGGTAATTTTAATTCATTCATTTCTAAAATGTTCATCCTATAAGAAACTTTTGAATTAGGTACAACTCTTGGTACTAATTCGGTCGTAAAACCTAGATCTCTCTTTGGAGGCAATCCTATAATTTATTTCGAGAAAACATCCAAGAAATTTTGTAGGATTGGAATATTATTGAATTTTTGCTTATCTTCTTTATCAATTTGTTTGTTATTTATTACATGTATAACAAAGACTTTACAACCTTTCTTTACAATGTTTTTTATTTGTAAGGCTATGATTTGTCTAACAGAAATTTTCCTAGGTATTTCCTTGACTGTAATCATTTCTCCTTTATCATTTAAACAAGTAAATGTTTTCTAAAAACAATTTAAAATTACTTGAAGTTCTTTCAGCCAATCCATACTTATTAGGACATCATAATATCATAATGGTGATTGGAATATTATCGAATTTTTGCTTATCTTCTTTATCAATTTGTTCGTTATTTATTACATGTATAACAAAGACTTTACAACCTTTCTTTACAATGTTTTTTATTTGTAAGGCTATGATTTGTCTAACAGAAGTTTTCCTAGGTATTTCCTTGATTGTAATCCTTTCTCCTTTATCATTTAAACAAGTAAATGTTTTCTAAAAACAATTTAAAATTACTTGATGTTCTTCCAGCCAATCCATACTTATTAGGACATCATAATATCATAATGGTAACACATTTAGCTTGACTTGAGTTTTCAACTGAATCATAAAAAACTAACAGTTTTCAACATAACTATCTACTTTTCTTTTAGTCCATGTAGCTATGTGGACTGACCAAGAATTTTTCAAACTTTTTCAAAGATAATTTCCATTTTTATACTATGTTCGGTGACACATTGCTTAAACTAGCACCAGGGTCAATTAGAATAGAAACATACTAGTTTTGTATCATACCTTGTACTTCCACTATGGAAGTTTGATGGTCATCCTATCGATTCGCTAAGGCTGCATTTATTCTGGGCATTTCATTTGCTACATCTCCTACTGCCTCCTCTTCCTAGATGGTATGTACATTGCTGAAGTCATTAGAGGAAATTTGAGGTCTAAAATGGGCCTCCTAAGAAAAATAATAAAACAATATTTTTTAATTTTGGAGAAAGAAAGAAAAAAACTACTTTTTTGTTAGTATTTTCGACATATCTCACTGTATTTTTACTCAAATTTCGAACGAGAGAGCTCGTTGGACGTGGAGTTTAATTATGCATCCATCTATTACCTACACTGCATACTTTTGATGGACCCCGCTAACCCAAAAACAAGAAAGACCTGAAAAAATGCGATGATGATGTCATCATCACATTTTTTTAGGTCTTTCTTGTTTTTGGGTTAGCGGGGTCCATCATCACATTTTTTCAGGTCTTTCTTGTTTTTGGGTTAGCGGGGTCCATCAAAAGTATGTAGTATGGGTACTCCTTGGATGTGGAATTAAACTCCGCATCCAACGAGCTTCCGTGTTCGAAATTTGAGTAAAAACAAAGTGAGATATGTTGAAAATATGAACAAAAAAAGTAGTTTTTTTAATGACAAATATGCCAATTCAACCATTATGGTTGACTCATTTTATTGAAATTCTATTGGTTCTTGAATTCCAACTCACAAGAATTTATTGTTGGCATGTTTTCTTATAAGGCTCATTTTAGATTCCAAATTTTCATTAATGTCTCCTTCTTGTTCAGACAATACTTGACATAATGTGGTCCTTGACATTCCCAACACTTTATAGGTTTCTTATGTTTGTTATTTTTAACATAATTGTTAGGCATGTCTATTCCTTTTGGTGCTGTAGTATTTTGCTGTGTTTTATTTCTAAAGTCTACTCCTTGATAATTATTTTAAGAGAAATTTCGAGGATAATTTTCAAAACTTTTATTAGTCTTAAAACCTTTTCTCTTATGATCAAAGTTACTTGTTCTCTTATTCTTCCAGTTATGTATGCTTTCTCTCTTTTTAATCTGTTCGTAATAGAATTCATCTTTTCTCATTACGTCTTCAAGGGTCTTTCGATTGTCAAACTCAATTATGTCCTTAAATGTAGTGGACATATAGCTTAAAAATATTTGTATTTTAGGTTTTTTGTCAATTATATAAGGTACATATCTTAAAAATCTTAGAAATTTTCTACTTAACTCTGTCATTGACATTGAACCCAGTTTTAGTTCATAAAATTATTTAGCTCTTCATAATACCGTTCAGATAAAAAATTCATTTTAAAGTAATTTTTAAAGACTTTCCAAGTAAAATACTTTTCTTTAAAGTTTTTGGCTCTTTTTTATGTCCTGCCACAAGATGTTAGAATTTTTGGTTAGGTTGTAGATAGCCATTCGAGCTTTTAGTCTACCAGAGTAGTTATAGATTTGGAAATATTTCTTCATTCTCGATAACCAAGTCTTAGTTTCTTCACCCTTTTCTACTTCCCTGTTGAACACAGGAGGATTTATCTTTTTAAATTTTTGTGAGATTTCTTAATGAGATTTATACTTCATTTTTATAGGTTTATGGTCGCTTTCACTACTTTCATTTGTGTAGTTATGTCTTCCTCTATGTGACTTTGTGTTAACTTTTGAAGAAGATTCACTATTAGAATACTTTACTTTCTGTTGATGCCTAGAAAAATATTAGGTATCGAAAGTAGCGATTCTTCTCAATAACCCTTCTCAATTAGATCATTTATCGTTTGGTATGAGGAATCCGTCCTGTTAGCAGCCCGACTACCTTAGAATTAAAGGAAAGTTTAAGTCTATTTTACCAGTTGCGGCCCGATCCATCGGTTATGTTTTTTTTTTTTTGATGAATAATATGCAAGTGCCTAAACTAAATGTAGGTGATTGTTAAAACAAGAACCTCACAAGAAGTTAGCTATGTAGTGAGCTATGCATGGTCTTACCTCTCGCCTTACATGAATCAATTACCCATTCAATCACTAAAAAAAAAGAACAACTACTTTACTCCAATCTAATCTAAACTATCCCTAGGGAGCAGAATTATATTTATGATGAATGATGTATTGTATTATTTGCACAAAAGTTTTTTACAGATAGCCATTAAAATCTAAATACATAGATACAACAGAAAAATAACACAAAGTAGCTTTGTTAAGTTAAGACATTCATCATTCATCAATTGCATAAGATTCATAACATAACATGAATTCATTCATAACACAAAAATAGTTCAATGGATTTAGAATGATCTCACAAATTGTATAACATGCTAAAACAGAAACAATTCCTGATTCAATGTTCTAAACAACATGCTCTGAAAATCATGCAGTCATCTCTCCAGCGAACTTTCAGTTCTCTTTATTATAAAAACAAATAGTTCTTCTCACAAAAGGATTTAGCGTATGAGAGCTAGAAAAAGTCATCTCTCTATTCTATTCTATTTATACTTATCCATTTACAAGATGAGATTTTTTTATCTCCACCCTTTGGGTTTCGTCAACTTTTGGTTACAAAAAAATTATCCTTTAGTGTGCTCACTAAACAAATAGAATAAATACAAAATTATACATAGAAAATCTCCACATGTGAATAAGACAAAACAAATCAAGTGGTCCCAGTTGACTAATTCATGAACTGCTTCCATGCCACAACATTTGTAGCTATGGTGTCGAAATCTGTTGGTTCCAAAAATTTAATTGTGACCTCGTACTTGGACAGCTATGATTTTATGTCTTCTACCCTTGGTGGAGTTATTCTGAGATGATCTTCTAGCAGGAAATTACTGACTGCAGCTTGAGCCATCAAATTTTTTATCACCTTTTCATTTAGGCTTTTAACCAGCTATATATGAAGTTCATCCTCTTGCAGCCTATCATGCAGGTATTCAAATGCTTCTCTTGAGCTAGAAACTCCTACAACCTTTTTGATGAAGATGTCTGGTATCTGTTGTGGGTTGTCAATACTTTTTTTGTAGAATTCCGTTCATTTTTCAATAGACTTCTCGACCGAAACTATTAGTCTTTCAACAACTTTGTTACTAAAATTTATGATACCATACTCGACCTGTAACCTTTCTGGAGTTTTCATAGATGCGTTTTTCGGATGTTCTTTATTAGTTTCCAACCAGGTCAATTGATCTTGTATGGTTTCTACAATTTCTTGGGTCCTCATTTTGAATTCAGTGGATATCATTGAGCTCTCTTGTAATATGGCTTCTACTTGCTTGATCGTGTAGACCTCCTCTATTAGTTTCACCTACACATGATATATCTTATTCCTGAGCAAGAGAGCATGCATGCTCTGATATATCTTATTCGTGAGCAAGAGAACACTCTCCCTATTGTTGAATTGGGGTTGGTACCATTCACGCCGTCGAAGGAACATGGAGTTGCAAAATTAGACAATGTTGTCAAACCCCAAAATTTTGAAAAATTTAAAACTTAAAAAAAATAGAATATAATCTTATTAAGTGCAGTAGTTAACTGTTTGATTAGTTTATGTTACCAGAATTGTAACTGAATGATCTTTTGTTACACTTAACTTTAAAGATGAGTTTTTTGTCAGTTACTGATTGTTTTCTGTTTGCAACCACAAGGGGAATTGCCATGACAGACTGTGCTTACTTAGCTTCCGAGCTAATGCAACAGTTTTTCTTTCTCTTACAGATATCCAGGTAATGTTCGGGTCGCTGCTAACCATTCTTTAAAGTATTAGATAACATATTGCTGTACCAATTCATTCAATAAAAGTATATGCATACTAACTAGGTTTATTAAGCTTTTAAAGGTAGGGGTTTTCCTATAATCTCTTTAAGATCTTACTGGTAGGAAGTTGGAAATTATTAGAGAATAAGCTAGCTATTTTTCTTTATAGCATCAGTATTAAATATCCCTATGTAGTACTGGATCATTTTATGAGTTTACTGAAATGCAAAAGTAGAAGTAAATACTATTTCCTATCTAGCACAATAATTACAACTGGGTTATCATATTCAGATCCTATTCTACTCATTCGTTGTTACTGCATCATGCCAAGTTAAATTCATAATATGATTTGATCTATAAATGCAATTATAAAGGATATGGAGTTAAAAATATCAATATATATTTTTCTTACTTCCAGCAATTACAAGGTTTACTGTTTGGTACATGTCTTCTTTTAACATTTTAAGGGTTGCATTGCTTGGAAAACTATTCCTACTTCCATGATCAACAATTGAATAAAATCTAAAAGCACCTTTAGAATTAGCCCTAGATTATCATAATTAAACTCATTTATGAGTTTGCAAACTATGCTATTAACAAGAATGGTTATAATAATTTACATAAACTGCTGATCATACATTCACTTACTAGATCTTGTAAATCTTTGAGCATGAAGGATAACAAAAGCCTAATTGTTACCATAAAGAATCTAAGACTATTAAGAGATTGTTATTATCTTAGTAATAACAAGTAAAATAGATTAGAGTATCCTTACTCCAAGTTTGTGGATTAAATAGCTTGAAATTCTATAAGTTAAAAATCATATTAAAAGAAAATGACAAGTCCTTTACCATCAATGCAAAACTATAGCATTTGGCATTATAGTTGTAGAACTATAAACAACTATACTTAACACTACTCCATTAATTTATAGACTTAAAAGAAATGATATATTTTCTTGTTTTTCACTTGAGACTATGGTAAATGGCGATATAATAGTAAGTTTTTATGAACAACTTATAACTTAACATTTACCCATCTCCTTAACTTTTATAGTTAAAATCAAATCATCTATGTCTAATACCTCAAGACTTAATCTTGAACCAATATTATAATGTGAAGTTTTAATACTTACAATGCAAAGGTTAATATTGAAATAGCATAGTTTTATTGTTTATATTGCATAATTTACTATTTGTAATGCATAGTATTGATATGCATTGCTCTAACATTGTGGTTGTAAATTAAATGGAAGGTAAAACTTATGGTATAGCGACCATAAGAGATATCCATGTTATGATTTTGTTGGAAAAACAATCAATGGGAATCCTATCGTAGGACATTAGACTTCGACCCACTTGCATGCAAAATATTAAAACGCGACGTGGTCACTCCTCAGCCATGCATTGGCATGTTAAAAGCAGTTGACTCAACCCTAATTTTCCATTTCTCCCTCGCCTTCGGGCTTTGTCGCTCTACGAACATTCTTGGTCCAAATTTTGCTATTGCACTGTCGATAGCAGCTTCTATGTTGCTCCAGTCCATTGTGCTAGTCTATTGCACTGTGTGGAAGTCTGTAGCTTGATGTTGGCGGCGAGATGGTTGTTGAAAAACCTAGGGTTTTTACCTTCGGCACCTTTGTTGACCCTGTCACGGCGTGAGTGCATTTCTTTGGCTTGACACTGTTACTGCTCCCATTGTGTAAGGTATCCTTTGCTCTTACCAGCTCGTCCTTCTCGGTGACAGAGGAAAGGTTTATGCTTCCTCTGCTTGTGGTTATCAGTCTTTTTAAGGCGGCTGCACCTCCTTTAAACTCGCCGGTAAGTTACAGTTTACTCCTTCGTCTTTTCAGTTCAAGAAATATAGTTTAACCAGAAAAATTTAAGGGTTTAACAAATACGCTGCTCCTTCTTTTTATTCCAGGTTCGGTCCTCTCTTGTGGAATGGGAAATACGAGCTCTCAACCGTGGAACCTCCCCGTAATCCTGGTTCCGAACGTGGCGTTCCCTCCTTGCTGGTTTTTAGGGATGTTAATGGTTGGCTTTGAGTGACACGACTCTGTGGTTACTTCATCTTTGTTCAGTCATTTATCTGTATGTTAAAATAATTTCTTAACAGGTTTAACCCTGTGTTGTATATGGTTGTTACGGCTTCGGCCAATGTTGTAATTATTAGTTGTTTTTTATGCTTTTAAATCTTGTAAAGAGAAAAACTCGGCTAGCAGCCTCTTTGCGAAGAGGTTAAAACCTCATCTTCGACTTCTGGTCTTCTGTATAAATTTTGGGGAAAGCACTGTATGTTTTCTCCCACAGTTTACATTATAATTTAATACACTGTCTTTTACTTCTGTAACTTTATTTGTATTGCTACATTTACTTTAAATTACAATCTGTGTAAGTAATAGGTAAACTATAGGCTCATGACAGCCTTGAAATGTTGATTTGTTTGCGGCTGTAAGTAAATTATTGTTTTATTTTATAAATTACTATTTTACTTGCATAACTAGTATTTTAGGGTTTTAACCCTAAATTATACAGTTTAGAATATAATGTAGTTTTTTTTATTTGATATTATGTATTACAATACAAACTCTATTTGCATCTGTGAGTAATTAAAAGTTTATTAAGCTCGATGAACGAGCAGACTATTCTTTTGTTAATACATTTGCTTTTAATTATGCAGCTGAGTTATGGTACTATTGATAACTCGTTTACAGAGTTACTTGTTAGGGTTTTGTACTTTAATTTACTTATTTTATATTAACTTCTTAAATGTTAAGTAGGATTTATACCCTTATACCAAAATCATAAGTGTTGATTCTACTTTCTTACATTATTTTTAGTCATATTATAAATACTGTAATTACCTTGTTATATAAAGAATTCGGGAGATAAATTACTCTCCAGCTTATGGTTAATTAGACTTGCTATTAAGGTTTTTGTACTGGTTTATACCCTGACTTCTATTTCTTAGAAACTTGTAAAAAGCAAGGGCATACCTTTCAATTTATATAGTCCTGTTGTATTCTTAATATATTTTACTATTGCTTTCTAGTATTGTTTAATTAATTTGTAAAACACAGAGTATAAATATTATGTACGTAATCCTTACTTATTTATTCCTCAAGTATAAATAAACTATGTTTATAATTGCAATAATAAATTATTACTTAAAATGTTACTATTATAATGTATGCCTTAGTATTACAATAATGATATTATTTCTTACTAAGGTTTTCTTTGATTATTTTAAATGTTGTTTAACCAATGTTTAGTTTAGTATATTTATTTAGTTATAAAGCCTAAGTATTTTTGCATAATATTTCATTCAATATTACAGTTTATTATCATATACATATATGTATAAGTTTTTGTGTACATAATAACATTCATTTATCATGTGTAAAAAAAATAGATAAACAGTTTTGTAATCTGTTAAGTTTAGCTTAAAATAAAAGAAGATGCAGTAATTGATTAACTGCATTTTTAATCAAAATACAGACTAACACCACTAGGTTTTAATTGTAAAATCAATCCAATAAAAAAATTATATCCTACTGTAAGTATTGTCTTCTTCAACATTAAGAGATTAGATTCTTTAACTGGAAGGTGATGATATAAAACTTAAACAACAGTAATACTTAGTCTCTCCTTTTTTTATTACAGCTAGCATTTACTGCAAATAATGATATAGTACTAGAAAGTAATTTTGAAGACTGTAAGCAAAACACTTAGAAATTTGCGGAGCACTTGTAGTCATTGAAAGTAACTTAATAAGAAATTCAGTTCAGAAGGATTCTTTTTCACAATACCGAGATACTGTGCTGGAGTACGGTCTGGTGATCCCAGATGTGGAAAAACACAGTAACTTTTAACAGATTTAACTATTGATATTCTGAGTTACTAATTTCACTAAACTAACTAAGTCCTCAGACATATAAAATAAACATAACATGCATCCATTCATACTCAGTAAACATAAAAAAAAAGTGATAGAACCTGTTTAAGCTGTGGACAACAACAGCAATGGGAGGCCGTTCCTCCCTACCAACTCCTGGAGAGTGCTCTGAAAGCGACTTTTCAGGACCCCCGGGCTTGCTTTGGTCTCCCCCCGGGCTTGCTTTGGTCTCCCTGGCTGGAACTAGGTGCAGCAAAGTCAGATACCAGTCTTCAAACTCAGTATTAACTTAGAACTATCAGTTAGTTCTCTTCAGCTCAATAGCTGTAAATAAGAATCAAGTTACTGCAGCAATCCTCTTAGAACATATTCCTTACTGTATTTTCCTCTTCTTCAATGAATTTCATGAATAACATTCACCTGAATGAATTCTCTCTGGAAAATAACTGAGCAGCCTCAACTCTCTTCATTGAGTACTTTTAAAAGATTGCCTAGGTCTTTGTTGGGTTAACTGTCATTTAATGAGCCACCTGCTCTGATTCCACTTTATTGGGGAATCATGACTCCAAATATAGGGAAGTTGCCACCTGCAACTTAGGAAGTTTTTGAGGATGCTGCCACTTGTCTTTTGCTTTTTCACCTAGTTCCATCCACCAGTTTGACCAGTAACCTCTTTTAACAGCTCTCCCATGCTGTTGTCTCCATAATTTATTTATTAATAATAAAATATTTTGAATTACACTCCATTACTGTTGACTCTGCTGAGTCATCAATCCCTACTTAGGATTAAGTTTAACATAATGTCTCAGAAATAAAATAAAATAATTTACATAATTTTACAAAATTGGGGTATGTGACATACACACCCCCTTAAAATGTAACATCGTCATCGATGTTACTTATTCTTCTTCCTCAAGAACCTCCTGGAACAGATTCGGGTATGCTTCTCGCATCTTACTTTTCAGTTCCCAAGTAGCTTCTTCAGGGCTAAGGTGCTTCCATTTCACCTTCAGCTGTCCATTCGTGCGGTTCCGCAGAGTAATTTCTCTCCTCCTAAGGATACAGTCCGGTTCCACCAGAAATTCCCCTTCTGGTTCTACCTGTACAATGTTCCAATCAATCACATGAGTAGCATCATGAACATACCTTTTCAGAACACAAATATGAAAAACATTGTGCACTTTTAGATTAGGTGGTAACGCTAGTTGATATTCAATTGGACCAATTCTAGATAAAATTTCAAACGAACCACAGTAATGTGGCGCTAATTTTGCACAACTCCCCAATATTAGGGAGCTCTTCTTTGGTCTTACCTTTATGAACACGTGCTCACCCACCTGGAACTCTTTAGGAGTTCTTTTTAAATCTACTTGGCTCTTTTGCCGATCCTGGGCAACCTTCAAGTTTTCCTGCACTTGTTTTACAATCTGTTCCATTTCTTTTAATAATTCCAGTCCCAACACTAATCTATCTACTGGATTATTTCAGGAGATACGAGTGTTACATTTACGCCCATACATAATTTCAAAAGGACTGAACTTAGCTGATGATTGATAGTTGTTATTGTATGCAAATTCTGCTAAATGCAAGTAATCCTCCCACTTACCTGGTTGATCCTTAACGTACATTCTTAACAGATCTTCCAACACCTGATTAACTCTTTCAGTTTGTCCGTCCGTTTGAGGATGGAAAGAAGTGTTGAAATTCAGTGTTGTGTTTAATCCCTTAAACAAGGATTTCTAGAAATTCTCTGTGAATTTAGGATCCCTGTCTGAAATAATAACCTTTGGTACACCATGTAGCCGAAAAATTTGCTTTAGAAATATGTCAGCTATATTTGCAGCCTTGTAAGTGGTTTTAATAGGAATAAAATGTGCTGCTTTACTTAATTTATCTACTACCACCATAATTGAATCATTCTGATTTTGATTTCTGAGTAATTCAGTAATGAAATCTAAACTGATTATTTCCCATTTCCAACTAGGAATAGGCAAAGGTTGTAGTAACCCAGCTGGATGTTGATGTTCTGTTTTCACTTGTTGACAGTCCAAACATCTAGCTATATACTCAGCTACTTCATATTTCATATTAGGCCAGAAATAATCTTTTCTCAACATGGTGACAATTTCCTGGTAGCCTGGATGCCCTGAGTAAGGGGTTTTATGAACTTCATCCAGAATCAGCAATTTAACCTTAGACACATTAGGCACATACAGTCTGTCCTTAAACAATAAAAATACATCTTTATTTAGACTATAACCCTTTATTAAACTTTCTGTAGGTTCTTCTTTAGCTGTTGTTTGTAATTTTTGATAAATTTCATCCAATTTTATCCCTTCAGTCAGCTGTTCATTTAAATCAGAAATATAAGTACTAATTGCTGTTGTAAAATTCAGCTTTGCATTTCTGCTCAAAGCATCAGCTACTTTATTTTCTTTTCCTTTTATGTGCTGAATTTCGAAATCGTATTCGCTTAAGAAGGCTAACCATCTTGCTTGCTTTGCATTTAAGTTAGGCTGATCTAAAAGGTATTTTAGACCCTTATTATCAATCATTAAAGTAAACTTTCTGCCTATTAAGTGGTGTCACCACATTTTTAAGGCATGAATAACAGCAGCTAGTTCTAAATCATAAGTGACATAATTCTTTTCATGAATCTTTAACTTCCTGGACTCATAGGCAATGACATGCCCATCCTGAGTCAACACTCTGCCTAGACCATCATTACAAGCATCGGTACAAACCACGAAATCCTTATTAGGATCCGCTATTCTTAGAATAGGCGCAATTGTTAATAAAGTTTTTAATTTCTTAAAGCTTTCTTCACATTTTAAATTCCAATCAAATTTCTTGCCTTTCTTTTGTAAGGAAGTGATTGGGTTGGCTATTTTTGAAAAACCTTCTATGAATCTCCGGTAATAACCAGTAATTCCCATAAAGGATCAAACATCTGTTACGTCTTTTGGTACTGGCCAATCTTCGATTGCTTAGATCTTTTCAGGATCAACTGAAATCCCTTCATTAGTCACCACGTGACCTAAGTACTGGATTTCATCCTTGAAGAAATCACACTTACTGAACTTCACAAAGAGCTGTTGCTATCGCAGTTCTTGTAAGCCTTTCCGTAAATGTTCTTTATGTTCCTCTTCATTTTTAGAATAGATTAAGATGTAATCGATAAATACGACAACAAATTTATCTAGGTATTTATGCATTATGTTATTCATTAGACACATAAAGACGGCTGGGGCATTAGTAATCTCAAATGGCATTACGACAAATTCGTAATGTCCATACCTTGTTCTGAAAGCTGTCTTGAATATGTCCTCTTCTTTAATTCTCACCTGATGATAGCCTGATCTCAGGTCTATCTTAGAGAACACCGTAGCTCCACGTAGCTGATCAAACAGATCATCTATGCGGGGAAACAGATATCTGTTTTTAATTGTCATTTTATTTAGTTGGCGGTAATCTATGCAAAGTCGCATAGTTCCGTCCTTCTTTTTAACAAAGATTACTGGTGCTCCCCAAGGGGACACACTAGGTCGAATGTATTTCTTATCTATTAATTCATTTAACTGTGATTTTAATTCATTAAGCTCCAGAATGTTCATACGATACAGAGCCTTCGAGCTGGGTACAGCACCTGGTACTAGCTCAATTGTGAAATCCAGTTCCCTCCTAGGAGGTAATCCTGGAATTTCCTCCGGAAAAACATCAGTAAACTCGTTTAACACAGGAATATCCTCTATTTTTATTTTAGCTTTTTCAGATTTACTCGCCTCATCTGTAATAGTTACAGCATAGGATTTACACCCTTTTCTGACTGCTCTTTTGAGCTGTAAGGCAGAAATCTGCCTGATTACAGTTGTCCTAGGAATACCTTTAACTGTTACAGACTGTTCATTATTATTCATACACGTAAAGGTTTTATCAAAACAATTTAAAACTACCCTGTGTTGTTCTAACCAGTCCATACCAATAAGTGTGTCATACGAGCCAAGTGGCAAAACATTTAATTTAACAGTAGTTTTAAAATCATTCATCTCTAAAGCACATTCATTAACATAACAAATTACCTTCCTTTTTGCTCCTTATGGCTAGTTTAACCAGTCAGGAGTTATCAAACTTTTCAACAGTCAGATTACACTTTTCTACTATCTGCGGTGAAATATAACTAAGGCTAGCACCTGGATCTATTAAAATAGTTACAGGGGTTTTGTTAACCATACCTTCTACTTCCACCATGGAAGTTTGATAATCAGCTTGGCGGTTCTCCAATGCTGCATTAATTCGGGGCATAGTCCTTGCAAAGTCTCCAACAGTCATTTCATCTTGTATGGTATGAATATTGTTGTTTGGCTTCTTCCATTTGGGCAAACTGAAGCATAGTGTGGGCCATTGCACTCCCAGCACTTAACAGGTTCCTTCCGTTCGAAATTCTTAGTGAAATTTCCATGATTGTTTGAAGCTTCCTTACCCTTGAAGTTATTGGAATTATTAGAAGCACCATTTTTGCTTCCATGGAAGTTCTTACCATTAGAATGGTTTCTGTTCTTGTTATTCCTGAAATTTTTCTGAGGTACAAACTCCTTTTTCTTAAATTCAAGCTGATTACTATTCATTTTAGCCTTTCAGTTGGCTATTCCTTCCTTCTTTTTGTTCTGTTCAAAACAGAAATTTGCCTTCCGCATGGCTTCTTCCAGAGTTTTAGGATTATCATATTCAATTCTGTCATTTATATGATATGCCAAACAGCTGAGAAACCGCTGTACTTTAGGTTTCTCATCAACTAAATATGGCACATATCTTAACATACTTAAGAATTTACTGTTTAAGTCTTTCATTGTCATGGACCCTAGCTTTAACTCATAAAATTCCTTGGCCCTTTCTTCATAGTATTGTTCGGACAGAAATTTCTTTTTGAAGTACCTTTTAAAGGTACTCCAATTGACATTTTTTTCTTTGATCCCCTTGAGCCTTTTCAAATCTTGCCACCATATATATTCCTTTCCAGAAAGGTTATAGATGGCCATTCTCGCTTTCAGCTGATTTGAATACTTGTATATCTGAAAATATTTTCTCATCCCGGATAACCAGGATTCTGCCTCTTCTCCTTTTTCAGTTTCTCCATTGAAAGTTGGGGGTTTTATTTTCTTGAACTCCCCAGAAATCTCTTCATAAGGCTTGTATTTTTTTTTTGCTCTTATACAGTTCAGCCTCGCTACTGTCACTAGTAGAGTAGTAGCTTTGCTGTTCCCTGAATCTTTCAGATGAAGAACTGCTATCAGCTTTAGCAAATTTCATCTTTTTAGATCCTTTCTGATGGCTAGCTTCTTCACATTCAGATCTTTTACTTCTCCTTTCAGTCTGAAATTTTTCCATCAGAATTTGATTTAACTCCTCTTGAGTTTTCAGAATCCGTTCATTGTCCTTCTTGACTGATTCCATTTCAGTCTTTAAACTCTTTATGGTCTGCATTAGTTCTGAGTAGTGAGCAGTTACCTCCTCTATCACAGGTTCTCTTGACATCTGTCTTGTCTCAATGTTTGGAGATTCCTCCTCAGCATATTCTCCTAGCTTCTCCATACCTACCTGTTAGATTCAGAAAAAGAAATTTTTTCTTCTTTTTACATAAAACAAAATACAAGTTAGTACATTATATTTTTTTTACACTGTTCTACGGAAACTAGTTGGGCCACATCAAGGTCTAGTATTTGAACCATGCTTTGATACCACACGTCAAATCCCAAAATTTCGAAAAATTTAAAACTTAAAAAAAAATAGAATATAATCTTATTAAGTGCAGTAGTTAATTATTTGATTAGTTTATGTTACCAGAATTGTAACTGAATGATCTTTTGTTACACTTAACTTTAAAGATGATTTTTTTGTCAGTTACTGATTGTTTTCTATTTGCAACCAAAAGGGGAATTCCCATGACAGACTGGGCTTACTTAGCTTCCGAGCTAATGCAGCAGTTTTTCTTTCTCTTATAGATATCCAGGTAATGTTCGGGTCGCTGCTAACCAATATTTAAAGTATTAGATAACATATTGCTGTACCAATTCATTCAGTAAAAGTATATACATACTAACCAAGTTTATCAAGCTTTTAAAGGTAAGGATTTTCCTATAATCTCTTTAAGATCTTACTGGTATAAAGTTGAAAATTATTAGAGAATAAGCTAGCTATTTTCCTTTATAGCATCAGTATTAAATATCCCTATGTAGTACTGGATCATTTTATGAGTTTACTGAAATACAAAAGTAGAAGTAAATGTTGTTTCCTATCTAGCACAGTAATTACAACTAGGTTATCATATTCAGATCCTATTCTACTCATCCGTGCTGCATCATGCCAAGTTAAATTCATAATATGATTTGATCTCTAAATGCAATTAAAAAGGATATGGAGTTAAAAATATCAATATATATTTTTCTTACTTCCAACAATTACAAGGTTTACTGTTTGGTACATGTCTTCTCTTAACATTTTAAGGGTTGCATTGCTTGGAAAACTACTACTTCCATGATCAACAATTGAATAAAATCTAAAAGCACATTTACAATTAGTCCTAGATTATCATAATTAAACTCATTTATGAGTTTCCAGACTATGCTACTAACAAGAATGGTTATAATAATTTACATAAACTGTTTATCATACATTCACTTACTAGATCTTGTAAATCTTTGAGCATGAAGGATAACAAAAACCTAATTGTTACCATAAAGAATCTAAGACTATTAAGAGATTGTTATTAATTTAGTAATAACAAGTAAAATAGATTAGAGTAACCCTACTCCAAGTTTGTGGATTAAATAGCTTGAAATTCTATAAGTTAAAAATCATATTAAAAGAAAATGATGAGTCTTTTACCATCAATGCAAAACTATAGCATTTGGCATTATAGTTGTAGAACTATAAACAACTATACTTAACACTACTCCATTAATTTATAGACTTAAAAAGAATGATATGTTTTTTTGTTTTTCACTTGAGACTAGGGTAAATGGCGATATAATAGTAAGTTTTTATGAACAACTTATAACTTAACATTTACCCATCTCCTTAACTTTTATAGTTAAAATCAAATCCTTTATGTCTAATACCTCAAGAATTAATCTTGAACCAATATTATAATGTGAAGTTTTAATACTTACAATGCAAAGGTTAATATTGAAATAGCATAGTTTTATTGTTTATATTGCATAATTTACTATTTGTAATGCATAGTATTGACATGCATTGCTCTAACATTGTGGTTGTGAATTAAATGGCAGGTCAATCTTATGTATAGCGACCATAAGGGATATCCATGTTATGATTTTGTTGGAAAAACAATCAATGGGAATCCTATCGTAGGACATTAGACTTCGACCCACTTGCATGCAAAATATTAAAACGCGACGTGGTCACTCCTCGGCCATGGATTGGCATGTTAAAAGAAAATGACTCAACCCTAATTTGTCATTTCTCCCTCGCCTTCGGGTGTGGTCGCTCTGCGAACCCTCCTGGTCCAAATTTTGCTATTGCACTGTCGATAGCAGCTTCTATGTTGCTCCAGTCCATTGTGCTCGTCTATTGCACTGTGTGGAAGTCTGTAGCTTGATGTTGGCAGCTAGATGGTTGTTGAAAAACCTAGGGTTTTTACCTTCGGCACCTTTGTTGACCTTGTCACGGCGTGAGTGCATTTCTTTGGCTTGACACTGTCACTGGTCCCATTGTGTAAGGTATCCTTTGCTCTTACCAGCTTGTCCTTCTCGGTGACAGAGGAAAGGTTTATGCTTCCTCTGCTTGTGGTTATCAGTCTTTCTAAGGTGGCTGCACCTCCTTTAAACTTGCCGGTAAGTTACAGTTTACTCCTTCGTCTTTTCAGTTCAAGAAATATAGTTTAACCAGAAAAAGTTAAGGGTTTAAATAATACGCTGCTCCTTCTTTTTATTCCAGGGTCGGTCCTCTCTTGTGGAATGGGAAATACAAGCTCTCAACCGTGGAACCTCCCGGTAAGCCTGGTTCCAAACGTGGCATTCTCTCCTTGCTAGTTTTTAGGGATGTTAATGGTTGGCTTTGAGTGACACGACTCTGTGGTTACTTCATCTCTGTTCAGTCATTTATCTGTATGTTAAAATAATTTCTTAACAGGTTTAACCCTGTGTTGTATATGGGTGTTACGGCTTCGGTCGATGTTGTAATTATTAGTTGTCTTTTATGCTTTTAAATATTGTAAAAAGAAAAACTGGGCTAGCAGCCTGTTTGCGAAGAGGTTAAAACCTCATCTTCGACTTATGATCTTCTGTATAAATTTTGGGGAAAGCACTGGATGTTTTCGACCACAGTTTACATTATAATTTAATATACTGTCTTTTACTTATGTAACTTTGTTTGTATTGCTGCATTTACTTTAAATTACAATCTGTGTAAGTAATAGGTAAACTATAGGCTCGTGACAGCCTTGAAATGTTGATTTGTTTGCGGCCGTAAGTAAATTATTGTTTTATTTTATAAATTACTATTTTACTTGCATAACTGGTATTTCTAGGGTTTTAACTCTAAATTATACAGTTTAGAATATAATGTAGTTTTTCTTATTTGATATTATGTATTACAATACAAACTCTATTTGCATCTGTGAGTAATTAAAAGTTTATTAAGCTCGATGAACGAGCAGACGATTCTTCTATTAATACATTTGCTTTTAATTATGCAGCTGAGTTATGGTACTATTGATAACTCTTTTACAGAGTTACTTGTTAGGGTTTTGTACTTTAATTTACTTATTTTATATTAACTTCTTAAATGTCAAGTAGGATTTATACCCTTATACCAAAATCATAAGTGTTGATTCTACTTTCTTACATTATTTTTAGTCATATTATAAATACTGTAATTACCTTGTTATATAAAGAATTCGGGAGATAAAGTACTCTCCAACTTATGGTTAATTAGATTTGCTATGAAGGTTTCTATACTGGTTTATACCCTAACTTCTATTTCTTAGAAACTTGTAAAAAGCAAGGGCATACCTTTCAATTTATATAAGCCTGTTGTATTCTTAATATATTTTACTATTGCTTTCTAGTATTGTTTAATTAATTTGTAAAACACAGAGTATAAATATTATGTACGTAATCCTTACTTATTTATTCCTCAAGTATAAATAAACTAGGTTTATAATTGCAATAATAAATTATTACTTAAAGTGTTACTATTATAATGTATGCTTTAGTATTACAATAATGATATTACTTCTTACTAAGGTTTCCTTTGATTATTTTAAATGTTGTTTAACCAATGTTTAGTTTAGTATATTTATTTAGTTATAAAACCTGAGTATTTTTATATAATATTTCATTCAATATTACAGTTTATTATCATATACATATATGTATAAGGTCTTGTGTACATAATAACATTCATTTATCATGTGTAAAAAAAATAGATAAACAATTTTGTAATTTGTTGAGTTTAGCTGAAAATAAAAGAAGATGCAGTAATTGATTAACTGCATTCTTAATCAAAATATAGACTAACACCACTAGGTTTTAATTGTAAAATCAACCCAATAAAAAAATTATATCCTACTGTCAGTATTGTCTTCTTTAACATTAAGAGATTGGATTCTTTAACTGGAAGGTGATGATATAAAACTTAAACAACAGTAATACTTAGTCTCTCCTTTCTTTATTACAGCTAGCATTTACTGGAAATAAGGATACAGTACTAGAAAATAATTTTGAAGACTATAAGCAAAACACTTAGAAATTTGCGGAACACTTGTAGTCATTGAAAGTAACTTAATAGGAAACTCAGTTCAGAAGGATTCTTCTTCACAATACCGAGATACTGTGCTGGAGTACGGTCTGGTGATCCCAGATGTGGAAAAACACAGTAACTTTTATTAGATTTAACTATTGATATTCTGAGTTACTAATTTCACTAAACTAACTAAGTCCTCAGACATATAAAATAAACATAACATGCATCCATTCATACTCAGTAAACATAAAGAAACAAGTGACATAACCTGTTTAAGCTGTGGACAATAACAGCAATGGGAGGCCGTTCCTCCCTACCAACTCCTGGAGAGCGCTCTGACAACGACTTCTCAGGACCCCCAAGCTTGCTCTGGTCTCCCTGGCTGTAACTAGGTGCAGCAAAATCAGATACCAGTCTTCAAACTCAGTATTAACTTAGAACTATCAGTCAGTTCTCTTCAGCTCAATAGCTGTAAATAAGAATCAAGTTACTGCAGCAATCCTCTCAGAACAGCTTTCTTACTGTATTTCCCTCTTCCTCAATGAATTTCCTGAATAACATTCACCTGAATGAATTCTCTCTGTAAAATAACTGAGGAGCATCAGCTCTCTTCATTGAGTACTTTTAAAAGATTGCATAGGTCTTTGTTGGGTTAACTGTCATTTAATGAGCCACCTGCGCTGATTCCACTTTCTTGGGGAATCATGACCCCAAATATAGGGAATTTGCCACCTGCAACTTAGGAAGTGTTTGAGGATGCTGCCACTTGTCTTTTGTCTTTCCACCTAGTTCCATCCTCCAGTTTGACCAATAACCTCTTTTAACAGCTCTCCCATGCTGTTGTCTCCATAATTTATTTATTAATAATAAAATATTCCGAATTACACTCCATTACTGTTGAATCTGCTAAGTCATCAATACCTACTTAGGATTAAGTTTAACATAATGTCTCAGAAATAAAATAAAATAATTTACATAATTTTACAAAATTGGGGTATGTGACAAATGTATTCTTTGACCCCAAGCAGAAATCAATTTTTCGGAGGTCAGAAAAGACATTGAAAATGGGTACTCAGCTTGAAGTTACCAGAGTGATTGGGAAACTGGTTTTGAAGGATGTAGAGGAGGATCCAGTATGGATGGCCTCATTGGGTATCGCAACTGCACAGGTAACTGCCTATAATGTTAGCAAAATAAAAAGAGCAGTTGATCAATATAAAGATAAAATGGCACAAATGAAGGAAATTTTAAGGAAGGAAGAGAGAGTAGGCCAAGAAGCAAACATAAAGTATGATGTCACTCTATCGGACTTAGAGAAACTTTAGCATGATTATCAGATCTTAGAGGCAGAAAATGATGTTTTGAAATTGTCAAATACTATTTTTTGTGGAGAAAAGAAGTATCTAGAAAGTAAGATGGCAGAGATGAAAATACAAAGGTCTGCAGCATGCTCTCTGTTAAATTTTTATATGCTTAGCTAAAAACATCAATATTTCATTTCATTTCCATAACAAAAGCATATAAACATGATCACTGAAAGAAACAGTATCACAAGAACAACACAGATTTATCGTGGGAAAACCCTAAAGGGAAAAACCCAGCAAAAGCTTCCTCAATATAGATGCCCCAAAAAGGTAAAAAAGGAAGAACCATAATCCAATCCTTGATAATTACAGCTAGAAGGGAAACTGCGATAGAAATTCCCAAGGAAAAATTCAGTCATGGAAATGCGGCCAACCATGAGAAACAAATGCAAGCCAATCTTTGGAAATTACAGGAATCTTCATAGTTGCTCATAGTTGCTCAAGGTTATGATGTCTTCCTATATTAATGATTTCCTATATTGTAAAGCACAAGCTAAAAAATATGATGTGCTCAATTGAAAAGCACGTAATAAACATAAAATAATGATCCTGGGCAGAAGTTGGATAGGCCCTGATAAAAGGGATCAAAAGATTTGTTTCTCCTGCCAAAAAAAATCAAACTCCTCTCTGAAGCAACTTGAAGCAGTAGGTGATATGGTTAAGTGACAATTCAAATGGAAGACCAATGAGGAACTATACTTATTCTGGGAGATTTTGCTGGATTACAATTCAGGGGATGGTGCAGCATGAAGTAGCAACAAATTTGCCTCACCACCGGCACCAACAATAAGAAGGCTTCAGGCACTCATAGTTTTAAGTCACATATTAAAAATGTCAGATCTCAAGAAAGAAATCAGAAGCATTCAGGTGAGACAGGTCATAGTGATTATCCAATAACTGGTGTAACAGCACTTCAATCAGTATGGAATTATGGCAAAATTGGTTACCATGTTTAACTGTTGAAGTCTGGGAATATTATCATCAAAGCCAGGGATGGGGAATAAATTATAATAATGATATATTTCCTGTAATGTTATAATTGACAAGGTTCTATTGTAGCAGTGTAGCACCATAGTCTCTTGTCAAGAGATGTGGGCTTTTCTAAATCAAGAGAACTTTGTGATCACATTCTTGATGCATTGCTTGTGGGTCTAGAGAAGCCATTCCTATCATTTGATGTTCCTACTGCGAAAGCATACTTCAATTTTGTATTTTAGTTGGCAAATGATGAGTCCACAATAAAGCCTATTATCAAGAGGGTAATTGATATGGTGGTCAAGTTGTCTGCCGATGAAACCCATCTGGAGGGTTTGAAGTTTGTCTTGGGTTTTCTGGTTTCTGCACTGGGTTCGTATGGTGCTAACAAGCATGTTTCTGAAAAATTAACAGAGAAGCCTTGGTCAAACACTAGTTCTAACAATGATTCTGCTAGTTGTAAGTTGAAGCCTAACTCGGAGGCTTTGGTTAATCCAGTCAATCAGGGAGTCCATTCTAGTGCAATTGAGTGTGATGCCACATCAACAGATGATGATGAGGATGATGGCACATCTGATGGAGAACTGGCTAGTATGGATAAAGAAGATGATGATGAGAGTAACAGTGAACAGTCACTTGCATCAAAAGTTTGTACATTCACCACTAGTGGAAGCAACTTTATGGAACAACATTGGTACTTCTGCTACACTTGTGATCTAACTGTTTCTAAAGGGTGTTGTTCTATTTGTGCTAGGGTGTGCCACAGGGGTTGTCACATACTCCAATTTTGTAAATTTATGTAAATTGTTTTATTATATTTCTGAGACATTATGTTAAACTTAATCCTAAGTAAGGATTGATGACTCAGCAGAGTCAACAGTAATGGAGTGTAATTCAGAATATTTTATTATTAATAAATAAATTATGGAGACAACAGCATGGGAGAGCTGTTAAAAAGAGGTTACTAGTCAAACTGGTGGATGGAACTAGGTGGAAAGGCAAAAGACAAGTGGCAGCAACCTCAAACACTTCCTAAGTTGCAGGTGGCAACTTCCCTATATTTGGGGTCATGATTCCCCAAGAAAGTGGAATCAGAGCAGGTGGCTCATTAAATGATAGTTAACCCAAAAAAGGCCTAGACAATATTTTAAGAGTACTCAATGAAGAGAGCTGAGGCTGCTCAGTTATTTTCCGGAGAATAATCATTCAGGTGGAATGTTATTCAGGAAATTCATTGGGGAAAAAGGAAAAAACAGTAAGGAAGTTGTTTGAGAGGAATGCTGCAGTAGCTTAGTTATTTACAACTTTTTAGCTGGGAGAACTTACTGATAAGTTCTGAGATTATATTGAGTTGAAGACTGGTATCTGACTTTGCTGCACCTAGTTCCAGCCAGGGAGACCAGAGCAACCTCGGGGGTCCTGAGGAGTCGCTGTCTGAGCGCTCTCTAGGAGTTGGTAGGGAGGAACAGCCTCCCATTGTTGTTGTTGTCCACAACTTAAACAGGTTCTGTCATTTATTTATTTATGTTTACTGAGTATGAATGGATGCATGTTATGTTTATTTATATGTCTGAGTAGTTAGTTAGTTCAGTAAAGTTAGTATCTCAGGATATCAGTAGATAAATCTGTTAATAGTTACTGTGTTTTTCCACATCTGGTATCACCAGACTGTACTCGAGCGCAGTATCTCGATGTGGAGAAGTAGTATTCTTCTAAACCAAGTTTCCTATATCACTTGCAGTTACTACAAGTGTTTTCACAAGTTCATAAGTTATTTTCTTACAGTCTTAAAAACTATTCCTGGTACTGTATCTTTGCTTCCTGTAAATACTAACTGTAATAAAGAAAAGATAGACTAAATATTTCTGCTGTTCAAGTCTTCTAATAGATATTTTTCAGTTCAAAAGAGTCTAACCCTTAAGGTTGAAAAGACAATACGGATATAAGGATTTAATCATTCATTGGTTGAATTTACAGATAAACCCTAGTGGTATTAATCTGTATTTTAGTTTAGAATGCAATTATTTTAATTACTCTATATTCTTTATTTCAGCTAAAAGCTCAAGCATATTTCAAAAACTGTTACTCTATTTTCAAGTATGGTAAATAAATGTTATTACTTATACATAATTTATATAGGTATGCATATGAGAATAAACTTAAAATATTGCTTGAGTATTTACTCACGCATTATAACTAAATGAATAAACTAACCAACTTTGGATAACAATAATTAAAATAGTCAAAGAAAAACTTTGTAAAAAGAAATATTATTATGATATTACTATTAATGTATCTATAATGCATACATTATAATAGTAACACATTAAGTAATAATCATTTATTACAAGTATAAACATAGTTTATTTATACTTTATGAATAAACAAATAAGAATTCATGTACAAAATGTTTATACTCTATGTATTATAATTTAATAAACAATTCAAGAAGGCAATAGTAAGTTATTACAATAATACAGCAGGCTTTCCTAATTTGAAAGGTATGCACTTTTCATTCATAGCTTCTACTAAATAGAAGTCAAGAGTTAAAGCCAACTCAGAAGCTTTAACAATAAACTTAACTTACAATAAGCTGTAGAGTACTTCTTCTCCCAAATTCTTTATCTAATAAAATAAATTACCGCATTTATATCACGACCAAGAACAAAGTAAGAGATTGGTAATTCTCAGCTAGGATAGTTGTATAAGGGTATAACCCTATACATAATTTAAGAAGTTTTATATAACAAATAAATCAAGATATATAACCTTCACAGTTTTAAAAAGAATTACCTATAGAGTTATTATTTTTAGTGATAGATTAAGAAACATAATTTAATCTCGACTGTGAAATTAGGGGTCGAACCCTACAAATCCAGTTTATACAAATAAAATAAAAACTAGGAGATAAGACAATGTTTTCATCTACGGCCACAGCTTAAGCGGTTATAAACCCACATTTAATTATTTACTATGCATAGCGTAGATTCAAAACTGTGTGTGGTAAAATAACCAGAAGATACATCAAAGTATTTCTTACATTATCGAACCTCGGGTAAAACCCTAAATACAAAGAGTACAGTAAAGAAGCAAGCAACGAGGTCGTGACCTCATTTGCAGGTGGGCTTACAGCCCCTGCTTGTTTTTTTTTACAGCATTGTAAAAGCCAGAAATTACACCATCGGCCTAAGCCGTAACCCCATATATGTCACTGGGGTTAACCTGTTAAAAACTATTTTAACATACAGTTTAAAAAAGACTGAGCAAGCTGAAGTAACCACCAGAGTCGTACTACTGAAATCCATTCACTAACAGCACCTTTAAAACCAGCAAGGAGGAAACGCCACGGTGAAAACCAGGCTTACCAGGTAAAGCCTCTCGCCGAAACTTTGTGCCATCCACGCCTTAAGAAGAGCCAAAAGCCTGCAGCAAAAGAATAGTTTAATTAAAACCATATTTTCTTTTTTGGCTAAACTATTTTTTGAACTGGAAAGGCGAAAGAGTAATTATAACTTACCAGCGAGTCGGAAGGAAATGCAGCCACCATAAACAGTGTGATAACTATGAGCAGAGGAAGCGTAAGCCCTTCCTTGTCACCGAGGAGAACGAGCTGCAGGAGAAAAAGATAACTATTGTAATGGGAGCCTTGACAAGGTCGATATTAGTGACAAAAGGAGAAACCCTAGGTCTTATAACGACCATAAGGCCGCCAACAACAACAAGCTAATGATTTCCACGCACTGCAGTAGACGAGCACAAATGATTGGAGCAGCATACAAGCTGCTACCTAACGATGCAACAGCAAGGACTGGACCAAGAGGGTTTACAGAGCGTCCAAGCCCGAAGGCAAGGGAGAAAATGATGATTTTTAGGGTTGAGTCAACGATTTATACCACCAGTGCATGGCGGAGGAGCGACCACGTCAGTACTAAATTATATTGCATGCAAGTGGGTCGAAGACTAATGTTTTACAACAAAGCCTGCCAATCGCTTGTTTCTAAACAACCATCGTATGGATATTCCATAGGGTCGCTATCCTATGGTATTACCTGCATTATATTTCACATCCGTAATGTTAGATCTATGCATATTAAACTTTGCATAATAAACAATAAAGCTATGCTATTTCAACATTAACATTTGAATTGTAAATGTTAACGCTTGCATCATATATATATTAAAACTTTGCATTATAGACCTCGTTCAAGATTAAGTCTTTTCATTATAAACTTTGCAATATAAAGTTATAGGGATAGGGGTATAACGTTGAGTTATAATGGTTCATAAAACTTACAACCATATGACCATATGACTACTACCCTAGTCTCAAGACAAGACAATAAATATATCATTTCTTTAAGTCTATAAATTAATGGAGTAATGTTAAGTATAGTTGTTACAATGCTATAGCTATAATGACTATTATTATTATAGCCTTGCATAGTTGGTAAAAGACTAGTAATTATATGACTTAAACTTGTAGAACTCAGCCTTGTAATTCACTAATTTGGATTGAGATTACTCCAGTTCGTTTGGACTAGTCTTTGCTAATATATGAACAATATTTTAATAGTC
>LPNX010838107.1:250460-316143 GCA_001517045.1 Pseudotsuga menziesii | reverse complement strand
TTTGTTGGTGATGATAGATCTCTAAGTGTTGTAGGATCTGGAACAGTTCTAGTAGAAAATGGTCTTTTCATTGATGTACTTTGTGTTCCAAAAATTTCCTGCAATTTGTTTTCAGTCTATGAAATTACTCATTCAGGTGAAGGTAAAACTGTGACGTTTACACCTAACCAAGTTGTAATCAAGGATTTTAAAAATCCTCAAAATGTCCTTGCTATTGGAACTGTTGATGATATTACCAGGTTGTACAAATTTAACAACTTTGTGTCATCACCTTTTCCTTCAGTTTTTGTTTCTCATAGTGATAACTTGAGCAAACTTTGGCATGAGGGATTTGGTCATTTAAATTATTGCTCATTGCAACAACTATGTAAATACAATATGGTGACTGATGTTTTGATGGTATCTTGCAAGGATGGTGTTTGTTATGGTTGTGTACTCAGAAAACATCATCGGGATAGTTTTGAGAAATGTACCTCTAGGCATGCCTCGGTCCCCTTGGAGCTTGTGCATAGTGACTTGTGTGGCCGTCTTCCATCTGCATCCTTTTCTGGTTTCAAATATTTCTTAAATTGCATTGATGACTACTCTAGATGCACTTGGGTTTACTTCCTAAAACTTAAGAGCGAAGTATTTAACATGTTCTTGGCCTACAAGGATTGTTGGAAAACAATCTGGTCATCAAATTATTAAGTTAATGTTTGACAATGGAGGAGAATATGTTAACAACAAGTTCACTACTTTCTACATTGAACAAAGAATCCAACAACAACACACTGTTCCATATACACCACAGCAAAATGGTGTAGCTGAATGGAAGAAACACACTTTAAAATAAATGGCTAATTATATGATCTAATCTGAGGTACTAAGTCTTCAATATTGGGCTGAGGCCATAAATTGTGCAAATTACATAGTTAATCGCACACCCACTAAAGTTTTACAAGGTTTAACACTGGAAGAAGCATGGAGTAAAATTAAACCAGATGTAAGTCACTTTCATGTGTTTGGTCGTGAAGCATGGGCTCACATTCTGGATGAAAAACGGAAAGCATTGTAACCTATAAGTGAAAAGTGCATATTTTTTGGATATTCTGAAGATGTAAAAGGTTATAGACTTCTTCAGCCCCATTGACATGATATAATCATTATAAGTGATGTTAAATTTGATGAAAATCTCTTGGCCTGTGAGCCTAAATTGGTGAGTGTTCCATCTTTGGCCTGCAAGCCTGATTCAGTGATTGTGCATTCTTCTTCTTCTTCTTCCAACTTCCTTGACAGGTTTCTAACTCTAGTTTCTGATGATGACAGTAAGGATGAAAATCCACCTCCGCCTGCTTATGTTCCTCCAATTGCACCAGCACCAATGCTTCATCGATGGGTTCATTCTACATGTGAAGCAGCTGGTGATCTTGCTAGTGATCCTATAGATCAACATCGAACATGTTCTTAGTTTCAGTGAGCCTCTTCTCTGTTGGCTCAAGTTTCCAAGAATAATGATCCAAATTTTTTTGTAGAATCTTTAGGAAATCTAGATTGGGATGCAGCTATGGATGAAGAATATCGTTCCTTAATGGCGAACGATACTTGGGATCTTGTTCCTCTTCCAAAAGGATGAAAAATTGTCAGATGTAAATGGGTCTACATAACTAAGTATGCATCAGATGGAAGTCTTGAAAGACTTAAGGAAAGGTTAGTTGCCAAAGTTTTTTCCCAAGTTGAAGGGATTAACTACAATGAAACCTTTGCTCCTATCGCAAAAATGAATTCCATATGCCTTTTTCTTTCCCTTGCAGCCTTACATAACTGGGAATTCCATCAAACAGATGTCAAGTCTTCCTTTTTACATGGTGATTTACAGGAGGAAATTTACATGGAACAACCTCCTGGATATGTTCAGGATAACTCTAGCCTTGTCTGTCTCCTTAAGAAATCATTATATGGCCTTAAGAAATCTCCTAGAGCTTGGTATGCCAAAATGGATAGCTTTCTCCTTGACACTTGTTTTTGTAGATGCCATTCTGACCCCAATGTCTATACCAAGAAAGTAGGAAACCATTTCATCATACTTGTTCTTTATGTTGATGATATTATCCTTACTCATAGTGACCCTAAACTTATAACCCATGTGAAATCCAGTCTTAAGAAAAATTTTGAAATGTCAGACTTAGGACATTTGTATTATTTTCTTGGTCGCCAAGTCTTCCAATCCAAAGAAGGAATCTTTCTTTCCTAGTCTAAGTATGCTTATGACCTTCTTCATTTCTTCCACATGGAAGATTGTAAACCAGACCCTTCTCCCTTCCAGTCTAGAGTCAAACTTTCTACCACTTGTACTTCCCCTGAAGTAGATTCCACCTTGTATCGTCAGCTTGTTGGTAGTATTTTATACTTGACTCATTCCCGTCTTGACCTTTCCTTTTCCATTGGTCATGTTTCCCGTTATATGCAAAATCCTCATGAAAGTCATTAGAAAGCAGCAAAAAGAATATTTCGATATATTTGAGGTACAATTCAGTTTGGGATTCATTACAGTATAGGGGGGAAACCTTTGTTGGTTGGTTTCGCTGATTCATATTGGGACTATGATCCTAATGATCGAAAGTCTACTATAGGTTATGTTTTCAGTGTGGGGTCTAGACCTATCACTTGGGCTTGTAAGAAACAACAAGCTCTTTCTCTTTCTTCAGCAGAAGCAAAATATCGAGCCACAATTACTGCCATTCAGGAAGCTTTATGGCTTTGATAGATCCTTTCAGAGTTTGGATTCGAGTAACAGTAGCCTACTCCACTTTGGTGTGACAATCAAAGTGCCATCAAGATTTCGAACGATCTAGTTCTACATCAATGTAGAAAACACATTGAGCTACACATGCACTTCATCAAAAATCTTGTTCATGATTGTGTTCTTGAAATGCTCTATTTCCCTACATATGATCAAGTTGCAGACATATTCACCAAGTCTCTTATAGAAGAAAATGTTTCTAAACTTCGATCTATGTTAGGAGTTCATCAATGTGTCCTTAAGGGGGAACAGGTTCTAATGCCTCCTTCCTTCTCCTAATAGTGTCACTTTTGTAAGTCCTTCAATCCTATCCCAAGTTGTTCTTAAGGGGGGATTTTAGGATGTTTAGACACTTAGGAGTTACTTAAGATCAACTTGTATAATATATCCATTAGGTAAAGTGTGTTTCTCTAGTATGAATTAGTATGCATTTGTAAATATTCTAATCTGACGGTCATGATATTCTCTAGACATAAAGTGATATGACGGTTCAACTTCTCGTAGATCATACCTACCATTGATCCATGGCTTAACACCCGATTGGTCCATGATCTCTATTTAAAGAGCATGGAAGGTCCTTGGCTAGTTTATCGATTATGAGAAGCTTATGTAACTTTCTTTATTTTGCATAATAAATTTCTCCAAGTAGCTATTTGGTTTAGGCCGTGGACTGTTTCCCTCTCGAGGGTTTTAACCACGAGACAAACCTCGGTGTGCTGATCTATGATCTATTTGTGTGAAGCGGTTGCTCAAGGTGTTCGGTCTTTTGGGAGTACCCTGTGTACCCGAACACATGTAATGTCAATCTACAAGTTGTTTGTTTGGATATAATGTAAAGGTGATTTTGGGAGATGTATACATGTTGTGTGCATATACCAAAGCATTCAAACACGACTTATACAAGACAAAGAGATTTTTTTTGTTTTTCCCCATAAGGGTTTCCATGTTAAATTCTTTGTAACAAATGGTGTGCTTGTTTTATGTTTGAGAATTTTTTATGTGTTGTGACCGATAATATTTATCATGAAATGGAATACTACTGGATAAATTGTTGGTAGCTATGATTTAGATCTGTTAAGCTTTCATATGTTGTTGTTATCTCTTGATGATTGTTCACCTATTTTCATCGGTGGGTAGTGGATTCAATTTCTTCCATCGAGAGATCCCCTTGTGTCACTACGGAATCTTAGTTCCTATAGTCTCTATAGGTATATTGGGTGGGACTTCACTTGTGTCATAGGTGGTGCTGACGGATTTATGCACTATTCGGATGATGCCTTGAGTTTGTTTGTTGGGATGGAAGTTTGAACCTATGCTAGTCCAATCGATCCATTAAATGGTTTTGTTTTCGGGAATGGGATCTTCATGAAGGGGACATGTTTTGGCACCTAACGAATCCTAAGATTCAGTGTTGGGTGGGTAATAAGTAATATAGCATATTTGCAAACAAATAAGGTAAGGGTTCACATTTGAATTCAATGGAATGGTTAGAGATGTATGCTTACTCAAGTATTCATGAAATTTTATTTAGTGAATTCCCTATTGTATTTTATGAATGGTTGGTGAGGCTAGCAACTCAGAAGAGAAATTTTCAGGGTGGAGAACCCAAGGAGTGGAATACTTAGTTGATCAAACGACCAAAGAGGGTTAGTTATCCTATCTATAGGGCTATATACTTCTAGGTTGATGTCACGTCCCCAAAATTTTGGACATAAAAGTGTTGAACATGCCCAACACATCGGGGGGTCAAAGATGCATTAATTACCTCGCCTAGGGAATTTTGTCCAAATATTATTTCTTACGAATTAATTATTTAGCCTAGGAGAATGCTACTAAATAAACATGATTGAGGCATGTATTTAATTTTTATTTCCATTAATTAATTATTGTGCAAATAACATGTGGAATCGAGCTTGCCATGTCAGGCACAAGTGGCAAGCCAAGTTACCAAGGGAGTATATTAAGAAAGTAGAAAATATATGACAAATACAGTCAAATAGAAAAGGGAAAGTTCCCAAAAGACATGACAAAGGTTGTCATAATAAAAGAAGGAAAGCTAGAAAAATATGTCATAGGGATAAGAAGGAATGGCTGAAAAAGTCGTCATTGACAAAAGTAGCAACTATGGGCCTAATAAGGGCATAGTTTCCAAGTTTGATGAATGACATGGATAGAGAAGCATATCCACATGGTTCTACATTCCAATTTTCTCAAGGAGGGTGCATATGTGGCTAGGGTTAGGGATTCTAGGTGGTTGACTTACTCTCACAGGTCACCATTGGCCTATGCTTGCTAAATAGGTAACCCAAAGTTCTATGAAAGAGAAAGTCAAGTTCATTCACAGATTTTGGTTAATGTATGTTTTGTAATTGATTTAATATTAAGCTTCCTTTCTGAGTGGTGAGCCTTAGTATCTTGGGTGATGTGCCCCAAGTCCATTGTTCCCCTTCTCCCCTCTTCTTCCCACTTCTATTGCAGATCTTACTGAAGCTAAAAATTAGTTTTCATCTATTAAAGGAGGGTTTTTGCAGGATTTTATGTATATTTCAGTCCATTACCATATCATCTTGGAGATCTTTGAGGCCACCTATCAGTGACATCCCTTCCTCTTTTCTCTTTCTCTCTGTTCTATGATCTTCTAGAATTTTTGGAGCTATGTAATAAATTTTTTGACACATATATGATATTATATGTATACGTATGTCTAATGTACTATTAAATATAATATTCATACCACTGTCAAGTTATTCTTAAAGTTTGTGATATTCAAATATCAAAATTCTTGGGTTTCCTAGCTCTGGAGTCATAATTTTGGTGTTTTTCTATGAGAGGTGACCTCTGTAAATATTATGTGATTTATTTCTCCCCTAATGGTTCTGATATTTTATCATTTACAGTATTTGAAAGTTTCATAACATTCTGATTCGAAACGGTTGATATTTACTGTTGGCGAGGGGTTGCGACAAGTGAGTTACGCAGCGTCGTGGCAGCTGCACAAGCTCATGCAACATTGCACAAGGGCCGTTTAGTGTGATAAGTAGAGAAGTAATCAATTTTTGAATATTTTATGTATATGTGGGCCCAATTTTGTTGTAATAGGCCAGTAGCAGTAAGAAATTAGCTAATAGTGGACCCTTGTGGTGAATGCGTAAGCCTATTTATAGATCCATTTTTGTAATGATAAAGATACATGTTTTTGGCATTGGAATTGGTGCACTCTGTGCTAGGGATTGTTCTATCTTCACTATGATTTTGTCTGGATTTCTTTGGGTGCACTCTCTAGTTTTGGAGAAGGATGGTGTAATGTGGCATGTTTGTGCAAGATTGATATAAGATGTACCGAGTATGGTTCGATCTTTATCTTTTGTTTGTTATGATGCGGTAGTACTTATTTTAGTTATAATGATGCAATGCAACTTATGTAGATATGTTATGATGCTATGATTCTATTTCTGATACAATGATACGATTTAGTTTCTCCTTGCTCTGTTAATGTGATCTGTTAAATCTCTATGACTATTGAATATGGTATGCTGTTTCATGATTAATACTATGATAAGATAGGGTGATCACATAAGTCATGGTTCCCCATTTCAGATCTCCATGTCCTTCTTCCCCACTATCGGAAACTCAGTTCTGACATCTCTCCCTTGAACGCCTCGGGTGAGACCTCGTATGCTCCGCAGACGTTGCTGGGCAGGGTAAAACATGTCTGGGCCGGTGCTCAAGGAGATTGTGGTGCAGGTTGTTGATAGAGTGGAAACCCCCATCGATGAATATTTGTTTGTGGGTTGTGCCAACATTTACTCATTTTAAGTCAATCTAGTCTAGATTTGCATTGGAAGATAAGTAGTTTTGATGTAACTTCCATATTTCAACTTGTATGACTCCAAATAACTCTATTATTTTTCTTATGAGTCATTAACATAAATATATAATTCCCCCAAGTCTAAAATAGACAATCCAAACCACCCTTACCCTATTTGGAAAGGCCTAAATATGGAACTAGTGAGTTGCCCTGTGAGCTAGTCTCACGTTTACAACTTGCATAATCGTTTCCTTTTCCTATGATATGTTATAAAAATTCATGAAACTATGATTACTGTATAATAAAATTATAACATAACCTTATTCAGTTTATACAAGCCTCTGGTTGTTGGATATGAGAAAAGTGCTTCCTAGTTTCACGGTAAGGTGACCCAAAAGTGTGGGAGTAGGTTTCCACGAAGCGTAATCTGAAACATAAATGGTACATGATATAAACATGTTAGGGAAGACCCTTTATCAGTCCTATTATTTCCTTCATTTCTTCCCTTTGTCTGCTTCACTGTGACCAAAAGTATCAGTCATTTCCCCTTATCTGCTTAGCTTCCAAAAGTTGATTGGTTGTTTGCAAGTTTTATTTTAGAACATTAAGCTAATTTGCAGAAAGTTAATATTATGATATGTATATCATATTAGGGATATTATAGTGGTATCATAGCTCTTTCCTTGGATAATCCTATGGAAATAAATATCTCAGTGAATAAATTTGCATCCATGTCATACTATGAGGATGACTATGATGAGCAGTATGAAAAATACTATAGAATATATGAAGGAGAAGAAATCATCTATGTCGATGGTGGCCTACCAAAACATGGATATGATGAATAATATTGGACATCATATGGGAAGACATCGGATTTTATTCTCTAATGGTTAATAAAAACTTGACAGATATTCTTGAAGTATGTGAGAACATGTCTGACTGCTAGGAGGACCATCTAACTTTGGGTAGGAATATTTGTGCAAACCTTTATTTTGGAGATTATATTTATTTCAAGTATGGATTTTGGCCCAAGCATGATTATTAGAATTCTTTCAAGAGAAGCAAGCTATCCAAATAGGAACCAATTTGTTCCAACTCTCTTAGAAAAGAAGAAGAAGAAGGAACCAAGGCTGAAGATTCCTCCAAGCCATCGGCATGTTCAATATTTAAGAGTTTGTTTGGTTTTTCTTCAAACAGAGCTTCTAAATATTTTTACATGAGTACTAATAAAGATAAAAAAAAATTCTCAAGTTTCTTGGAGGGGAATATAAATGAGGTAGAGGCATATATCCATGAAGTAGAGTGCAAGTCACTGAAAGGTGACTGCATGGAAAAAGAAAAGGAAGATGAATACATTTCCAATTTCTTTGTGGGTAATCTCCAGATTATTTCTCACGATGTTGGTTCATGTATGGGTGGTGAGATATATTTTGGATCATATCCAAAATAGGTACACAAACTAGAGTGACAGTCACCTCCTAAGCCACATAATAAAGAAGAAAACAAGGCCACATTGCTTGGGTGTGAATTAGCGGAAATTTTGGTGGAAGAGCAGGCCACCATAGTATATGTATGGGAAGATGGTAATGTTAATAACATGGATAATAAAATTTCTGATTTTTTCAGCAGTAATGTACACCTGCAACCATTTGATCCATGGGAGTATGGAAAGACTTACCTTGCATATGAGGACTGCAAGATGAAGGACAATTGTGATGGAGATGATTTTGCTCCTAGTTTACTTGTTAGTGAACCCAAAATCAATGCAGAGGAGGATGATACGTCCAATGATGATGAGGTATATTTTTTATTAGATAAAAAAGAGGAATAAAAATAACATGTGAAGTCATTATCTAAACTTTCGACTGAAATGGAAGACAATCCCCCACCAGATGGGTATGAACTAGGAAAATGGAAGGAGAAAAATCTGATACAGAGAGAGGACAATAGTTCAGAACTTTGGATTCCTTTTAATCATAATGATGCTGAAATGAAATGGCATGATATTCTCTCTAATTTATGTCCATATCACATGTCATTTCAACCTTCGGAGATATCCTCCTTTGCACATCATGGAAGTGAGTTTGCAGAAAATTCAAAGGCTGACTTGTATGCCGAGAATGAGTTTTGTGTTGTGGATCCATGCCACAAAGAAATGGTCTTATATGTCAGCTATTATATGAAGATAACTTGGTGGAGTATCTTATTTGTGATACACATAATTTAGGTGGATCACTAAAGGAGGAAAGAAAAAATCTTATGGAAGCCATGAAAAAATTTGTTGACATCAATGCCTTGGTGGCAAGATGTTGTTGGAAAGCTTCTAGTGGAGAGATTGAAGTAGAATCCCTTATGGGGGAATGCATAGAACTAAAAGAAGGAATGGAGAAGATGAAGGAGAAGTATATGAACTTAATTTATAAAATAGATAATCTTCTCATGATAGCTGAGATGTACCATGGTGCACTCATGAAGGAAGAAGAAGAATCAAAGAGGCTCGTTAATAAGTTGGAGATCACTAGTGACTTATTGGAGAGCACATAGAGATTCCTTCAAGATTCAAAGTTGCATATCTATAAACTTCAAATGGAATTGAAGGTGTCACCCCCTTCATTTTTCATGGAAGGAAATGTTTTGGGGTTAATGGAGGAACCTCATATGGAGGACAACCATTAGGAAGGAGCAGATTTGCAGGTGTTTGTGAAGAGCCATGATGAAGAGTATTTTGGCCAAGCATATGTGGGTATATAGAATGGAAGAGAGGAATTATTAGATATGGGAAATATGTATGAAGACATTCCAAGTTAATTGGAAAGAAAAGATGATAATATATTCATGGATTAGGTAAATAAAAATATCACAGAAATAGAGGATCAAAGATGTACTAAAATTGCTTGCATCGATGAAGGGTTATCTGACACATATGCTTGGAAATAGACACATTCTAAAAACCCCTTATGGATGGTAGAACATAATCCATAGGAGGTGGCTGATCACATTCCATATGGATCAAAAAATAAAAGTCTGTGTTCATCCATTGATTGGGTGGATAGAGACATACTGGGAATGAAGACGGTGGGAGTTAAAGAGTTTGATTTCTGCAATATGTTATTTTTTTTTAATGGAATTTCCCTGACATGTTGGAAGACACAAGGATTTAATTTGTAGACATTGGATACCTTCCATACACATGCACATGAGGTGCATTCTAAATTTTTTGTGCTGGAGGAATTTTGGGATGCAGATGATGAGTTCCAAGCACAGGGACATTGCCCAAGAAAGGCTGATTTTTATCACAGAAACAGTCCTATTTTCATGGAAGAGTCATATGAATATGAATATAGGGAAGCCATAATTTGCATGGATAATTCTATCATATATATGATTCACAGTTCTACCCACACTTCTATTTCAGCCTCATCAATTGGGGATGAAAATTTGATGAATAAATTTTCCTTGTTGGTGCAACAGGAAGAGCTAGAGGCTTTCCTAGGTGTTCATGATGGCTTGTTGAATGCACCATCACCATACCAGCATCCACATAGGAAAATAGTGCTGTCACTTTATTCCATTCAGACACATATGGATTGGGTGAAATATTACATGTCACACATGGAGTCTTATTGCATAAAACTTTATGCTCATGAGTAGTGGAGGGAAGATGAGAAAGCAAAATGCTAAGAGGAGTCGATGAGAGAAATATCTTTCATAAAATGGTCTTGGTGGAGGAAATCCAAACAATTGGATGGATTCTTGTACGCTATAATCAGTGGCAGAAAGTTGAGCCATTGGAAGTGTTCACATGGACCTTTTGGTTGGAGTGTCAGTGCCTTATCAGGTTGGATGAGGGGACACTTAGTTTGTTTTCATGCCTACATTTTTGGAGATAGTTGTGATGCATCATCTTATTGTGAGAAGTTTGGGCATCCTAGTTGGTTGGATAATTCCTATATGCATTGGGGTTGGACATGGGACTCACACCTATGTCATTGCAACAACTTCATTGTGATTCTCAATGTTGATGTGCATCAAGCACATAAAGAACTGGATATTTGGTGGGGAAATATGACAGATTTCCAGCTTTGCATTGAGAATTTCTAGTTTTCAGTGCAGTGGTATGATTTCCATAAAAAGAATATCATTTCTTGTGATGCTAAATTTTTATCATGGATTCTAATGTTTGGATACTTACAGTTGAGGAATGGGATCCATGCATAATTTTGGTGGATAAGTTGTGTGGGAAGGCATTCTCACTAAAGGGGGTGCAATGCAAGCAATGGGACCTAGGAATTGCTTGTTTTTTGAGAAACTCTACATGCTATCTTGATGAAGCAGGTCCATTTTTTTTTTGCACGTGAGTTCATGCTCCTGTTCTCCTACATCGTGGACAAATTTGTAGCACTGTGGAGTGCTTATTTTTTAGGACAAGCAGATTTGGGAGGGGAGGATTGTCATGTCCCCATAATTTTGGACATAAAAGTGTTGACCATGCCCAACATATTTGGGGGTCAAAGATGCATTAATTACCTCACCTAGGGAATTTTTTCCAAATATTATTTATGAGGTATTAATTATTTAGCCTAGGATAATGTTGCTAAATAAACATTATTGAGGCATGTATTTAATTTGTATTTCCATTAATTTATTATTGTGTAAATAACATGTGGATTTGAGCTTGACATGTTAGGCATAAGTGGCAATCCAACTTACCAAGGAAGGAGATTAAGAAAGTTGAAACTCTGAAAAAATCTCTAATGGCCCCCACACCCTTGCGAAGGCTCAAAACCATCAAAAAGGGGCTTGAAAACCCATAAAATATCCTAAATAGCTCTCAAAGGAGCTAAAGCCTTCAAAAGGGGGCTAAATCCCCCAAAAGGGGCCTAAAAACCCCAAAGGAGATAAGAAATGGGAGAAAATGGCTTAAATACCTAAAAAGGGGCTAAATCCCTGACCAAGGGCTTAAAACCCTAAAGCTCAAGAAAAAGATATAAATAAAAGGGTGGGGGTCACTCTCAAAACATTCATTCTTTTCCTATCGTTACTCTACTCGTATGAGTGCCTTGAGACCCATCTCTGTCAAGCCATTCATCCCTCTCCCTCACTTGCTCCATTAGCCAAATCCCATTCCATAGAGAGGTATCTTTCTGCTAGGGCATGGTGGCCCATTTCATCAACACCAGAAGGTATAATGTGTATTTGTTGTTGGTAGATTAGTTTTGTAGATTATTTTATTTGCAAGTGGTTTTGCTCACATTGTTTTGCAGGTCTTCCATTAACAGTGTCCTACAGGGTTTGCTTGGTTCACTAACCCTTTCTTGCAGGTTTTCTCTTCCATCCACATAGACCCTAGTAGCCGTTTCTGCATGTAGCTAGGGAAAAATCCCTACTACATGTATTGAAGTATATGATCTACCTATTTATGAAGGATTTACTAATCTAGATACATTTCTTATAGAATATGAAGATAAGGTATTGGAACCTCAACTCCTCTTAGCTCTAGATGTCTCCTTGAAAGATACACGAGCAAGGTGGTGGGATGTTCACAAACAATCTATTTCACATGAGAGTGTTGACGACTGTTAGAAACCAGATTCAGAGAAAATATTTCTTATGCCGGTCAGAAATATACGAAATTGATGAATCTTTTTGACGAAATTGAAAATTGTCATGTGATATGGAAGACGTCGCCTCGACAAGAATGGGTTCATATGTTTATACATACTTTGGACATGATACCAAGAAATTGGTATACCTTGGTCGAGCTATGATGAGGAATTGTACAATGGGATGAGTTAGCTATTAGATTCACACATACTTTTAACTTTGTTTATGACATTCTGATAGTTGATATTGCTCTGCATGTTATTAAAGACAATATTTTTTAGGACATCCTTGTTGTGATGTTATTTTTTTCTTAAATAAATGTGTCAGTTCATAGCGAGATGGAATGTTATAATATAAATGGTGAACCTAAAGACAATGATCCACGTGATATCTACATCCCCAAATCTAAGGGTAGTCCAGTTGTGGAGGTATGTTATGAATATTTAAATGATATATTAATTATTAATAATAAGTTATTATTTACTAAGGTGAAAGGGTGTAACACTTCACTATGCATTCTGAATCCTTATAAAGGCAAGCCTAATTGTAATATTTTATCATCATCTATCAATATAGTATTATTTTATTATCAATCATTGAATTTGAAATCGCTTCTTAACTATCCAACCGAATACTAGTGTGCCATTTGGTATAATATTCAGATCGGCTCCTTATCCCTAGACACTCACTAGAGGTCATATTCAACTCCTGTGTTTGTCTCTCCTTTATTCCAACCATCCTCACATCCCTTGTTCCTTCATTCCATGCTAGTCACTCTATCATGATGTCCTCTCATCAAGTTGCTTACTTACTACCATCCACACCCCTCTGTTCTCCACACCAGCACCATGTTTTTCCCTCCACATCCCTTCACGCCCTTCCATCTCCCCACATGCATCCTCTCCGTTCACTCTCAATTTCATCCCACACATCCCTCTCATATTCACACCTCTCTCTACACCACTCACTGCACTCCATATATATGTTCATACATGCTTAACACTTCAATTATCCACTCATTACCATGCGCAATACTCTTCGACCTGTGCTACTCTATCTCATGCTACTCCATCTATGCCATGTCTGCTCTCCCTTCCCTCCATGCTAACATTTGCTTCCTCCTTGCATCTCCACCTCCTCCTGTGATCTTCCATTGCTTCCTCTTTCACGCTGCATATGTTTACGCTACCTCCTCCAACGTTCCTTCCTCCTTCCCACCCTCCATTACGAGACCACCGTCGTGCCACCCCTGCGACCCCCTCATCCCCACTCTCTGATGCTCCATCTCCTCGGCTCCACTCCTCTGCACTTCCATTCCCTCCAACCTGCATAAACAATTTTTTATAAAAAAATAAATATCATACATAAGATTATAATAATATTTATTTTATTAAATAAAAACATTTATTACCAAACTTTATAATATATATATATTATAATAATTTTTTATTATATATTTTTCTTTATTTAATTTTCCCCTTCACTCCATAAGACAAAATAATGTCTAAATACACACCTCCACATACAAGAACAAAGACCATGGCTGAATTAAAAGACAAAATAGAGAAATTGGATAAGGACACCAAGGCCCTCGTCGCTAACCCAAAAATATTGAACAAAGAGATAAAAAATAACAATACAATTCTTAAGAAATAAATCAAAGACAAAATTGTTATGGTACTAGAAATAATGATAGATGAAAAATTGGACATCATGAACGAGAAACAAGAAGACTTGGATGAAAAAATGAGTACGATGAATCAAGACATTAACAGCATAACACAGAAATTGAGCACCATGACGTAGAACCATAATACATTAATGGAGGTATTACAAAAACTAATGCCTATTACAGACCATGTCAGTAGTCAGGACATGTTAGATGCCTTATTTCATGTTTCCACACAGGAAACACTCTCCAAGAATCAATATTTTTTGCAAAAATAAATAAAGATTAACAATGCGACGCTTAAACAAGAGATAGAAACAAAAGTACTTCCATATATGGAGGAATGATTAAACAAAAAAATAGATGTTATTAGTAATATAGTAGAGAAGGAAAATGATAAAAATCACTTCCAACAACAAAGAAGTTCAAATATGTCAGTTGCATCGTCTAATAGCTCCAAGCCACCATCAAAGTGTGAATCAAAAGGAAACCAATATCATCCTTACATTGTGTTCCCGCCTAATGAAAAAATAGAGTTGTCAAAATACCATGGAAGTCAAGACCAATACGTTTCCTAGTTAAACAAAGTAGAAAAGTACTTCAAAATATACAATATTCAATCTAACAAAGAGAAGGTGAAATATGCATCAATCCATATGGAAGGGTACGCCTATAATTGGTAGTTATGGTGGAAGAGAGATAATTTTGCTTATACCCGGAACTTGTTCAAAAATGATTTTTTAATAGGTTTCTAGGAATCACAAAAGATGAATTTTTGAGTAAACTTACCATATTACAACAAGTTGGAAGCATTGAAGAATTCAAACATTAGTGGGAATCCCTACCAACATGAGCATTTGGGTTATCTAATAAACAACTAATCGAAACCTATCTACGAGGTCTTAAATGATACCTCCAAAAGGAATTAAAGATGCATGACATACCTAATGTAGAAGTGGAAAGACATAAATAAAAAGGAACAAAACACAAATTGGAAGGAATTAAAACAAGAGGTGATAACAATTATCGTCAAGGAAAGGAGACACAATGTAGATATTGTGAAAATAATTGGTAACCTGGTCATCAATGACACAAACCTAAATCATATGCCTATGAAATTTAAAATAGGTCAAAAATGTGTTACAGTTACTTTGATAATAGAAAGAAGAAGAAAAATGCATGTCGTCGATGCAGCGATGACTCGACCCCAGGCCATAAAATTAAGAACAAGAAGAAAATACAGTGCAAAATCATCCATGGAAAGGAAGTACAAGTCTCTGCACAAGAAGTCTCGTCTGATTCTAATACCGAAACGTAGACTGAAGGACAACATTAAAAAAAAATCAAGCTTTGAGGACAAATATTTCCCAAGGGGAAGACAATGTTATGAATATTTAAATGATATATTAATTATTAATAATAAATTATTATTTACTAAGATGAAAGGGAGTAACTTCACTATGCATGCTGAAGCCTTATAAAGGCAAGCCTCATTATAACATTTTATCACCATCTGTCAATATATTATTATTTTATTATCAATCATGGAAGTAAGACTCGCTTCTTAATGTCCAACTGGATATGGTTTTGTGTTATGAATATTTAAATGATATATTAATTATTAATATATCATTTAAATATTCATAAAAAGGGAATGGGCTGATCAAATGATAAATTTATGAAGCCACATAAAGTGAATATTGGTTCCCTCGAAAGTCCAAAATTTGCCAATATTGGGGACTATTGGGATGATGAGATAGTGGGGAAAATTCCAAATCTGTTGCATGAGTTCCAGGATTTATTCCCAACAAAATTCTCAGAAATGAAGGGGATAGTTGGAAATCTAGGTGAAATTAAGATCCCTCTAAAACCATATCCAAGGCTTCGCAAGCAGGGACCATAAATATTAAATACACAATATATAGAGAAGGTTAATACAGAGTTATATCGAATGTTGGAAACAAGAATTATTGAACTTATCAAAGAATTAGAATGGATTATCCCAACAGTTGTCTAAGATAATAAAACTATCAAAGTATGTATCTATGTTGACTTGAGAAAACTGAATGATGATTTCCTTCAAGATATATTTCCTACACCTTTCACATATGAAGTATTGGAGAGCATAGGGGGTCAACAGGTGTACTCTTTTATAGATGGATTCTCTAAGTACCATAGACAAATAAAGATTGCAAAAGAATACCAGTAAAATACCACCTTTGTGACATAGTAGGGTTGCTTCCAATACACGGTAATGCCATTCGCACTTAAGAATGTGCCCATTATTTTCTCTAGAATAATGGTTGTTATTTTTAAATATTTTATCCATAAATTTCTTGAAGTCTATTTTGATGATTGGACGATCTATGGGATACTTAAATATCATATTGAGGGTCTTTGGATGATGTTAGAACAATGTAGAGAGTTTCATATTTATTTAAATTTAAATAAATGTATTTTCTATGCTCATGTTTGTATCTTGCTAGGTCATGTTTTCTGTGAAGAGGGAATATTGATGGCCACTACAAAGATTGAAATTATTGTTGAACTACCCCCACACTCGTCAGTTAAGCAGTTAAAGACCATGTTGCGACATACTCATTATTACAGGAAATTTATCAGGGGATATGTAGAGGTCACTTCTCCAATGGAGAAGTTGTTGAAGAAATATGTTAAATTTTAGTGTGACGAGCAGTGTAAAAAGAGCCTACATGTTCTTAAAGAGAATATAATTTGAACACCTATCTTGGTATTCCCTGATTGGAGAAAATAATTTCGTGTGCATGTCGATGCATCATTTCTCGCGCTCAAATATATTCTTACAGAACCAGGTGAGGGATCTATTTATCACCCTATTGCATTTTGCTGGTAGAAAGCTTTTAGATGCAGAAAGGAATTATAACACTACAGAATCAAATGGAATTTCTATGGTATATGCACTCCCAAAATTTTGACACTACTTATTGGGTGTTCACTTCAAGGTGTTTACAGACCATTATGATTTGAAATACTTAGTCAATAAGCAAGTGTTGTTGGGAAATATCCATTGAGGGCTTCTTCTCTTCCAAGAATTTGATTTCAAAATAATTATAAATCTAGGAATATTGAATGCAGGGTCTAAGCATCTTTCAAGTTTAGATAATGGGGAACAACCTACCAGGATAGATGATAATATTCCTCATGCACAATTATTTACATTAAAAATGGTTAATGACCATTACGAAGACATTGTGCATTTCTCGACTACAGGTGTACACAAGAAGGAGTTAGCACATCCTGAAAGAAACAACTAGTTGTAAAAGAGGTAGAATTCTAATTGATAGCTAGATAGTTATATAATATGGGACCACATGAGATGCTTTGTCACTGTGTCTTGGAACATGAGTGACCGATGGTGTTGAATAAATCTCAAGATGGCATCGTAGGGGGCCACTATGTAGGAAAAGTGACAACAAATAATATTTTATAAGAAGGATTATGGTGGCCTACCCTTCATACAGATGCTATGGATTATTGTTGAAAATGTGATAATTGTTAATATATGTTATAGCTGATTTTACCACTCCAAGTGAATCACACTTGTATGGCCTTCCCTTGTCTATCTGCAGACTCCTTAGACCCCATGGACCATTTTTTTTCCTTTGATGTTTCCTTGACCATCCCTAAAAACATGTGAAAATTAATACACGCAACTTTTAAACCCCTAATCGCGTATATACACGGGTTTGACCCCTAAAACTGTGTACATCAGGATGTGTGCATAATCCAAATCCTTTTGGAGTTTTCCTTGACATGGATCCGACTCACTTGACTCCTGGCCTTCCATATTCCTTGAGATCACTTGGATTTGACCTTTCATTACCCCTTTGAAAAGCTATATAAGGAACTCTTTGGTACATTAAAGGCATATGAGAGAATTGAGAGCAAAGAAACTATAGTCCATTGTTTTTGGAACTTATACTTGAGTCTGCACCCCTTTTTCCCTTGGAGCACTTTTGTGTTCTTCCCAAGCTTGATTTTTTCTTGTGAGCTTGCTATCGAGAGATGAAGGATTGAGGTGGTGGAGGCCCAAGTGGGGGATTCAGTTTTTCCGATTCACAGACGTGCCGACAAAGGTTGTATCCATTGTAATCTCCGATTTTATATTAATAGAAATATATTTTCTTATCCAATAATGTATGTTTGAATGAATATTTTATCCATGGGTGATTTAAAATGCTTATACAATGTTGATTATATATGCTAGAATAGATCTAACACCAATATATATAGTATGCTTGTATTGTTTACTTGTTGTTGAGGAAGTGAAAGATCAATTCAAGCTGAAGTTGGCAAGCCCAATGGGGATCTACTTCAACCATCCGGAATAAGGTACGAGTTCTGATCCTTTAGTGTTAGATATTTAATTTCTATTGCATATTGGAAAGGATTGATTTATGGATTCAAGCTATCTGTTGTGGTACCCCAAGCCATAGGAATTTCTCTTCGTAACAGAATTGGAAACTCCACTGGGGAGTTCCTAGTAGTTGTCCTTTGGGGGTTTTTTATCAGCATTCAATGACTTTGAATTGCTCTTTTTCTCTTGTTTATGTGTCGGGTCTGGGGGAATGTTTTCCTGGTAGTGTCTGATTGGTGTGAAGTTTGTCTTAGCTTTTCTGTTTGCCTTTATTTTTATGCACCTTTCTTCATGTATGTGATATTTTAACTCACAGTCGCGTATATAAGCGGGTTTCACTGCTATTTCCGTGTACACATGCGGGTTTACTGCGAACAGTCGCATATGCCCTTATTTTTTCCTTCTAGAGGAAGTTGGATGGTTGTTGGGTGAATTGTGATGATTGCTGAGTCTCCTTTGATACTGCTAGAGTCTGTATACACCTCTATTTCTGACCAGAGACATTTTTTTAGGGTACATTTTCTTTTTGAAGAATGTTTTTGTCATTGCATTTTCGATTTTTTGTTTTGGGATTAGTGCTTTGCTGTTGGATTGCTGCTTGAGTGTGCTTAGAGAGTCTGGGGGTTGTAGAATTATTCTTTTTCTTTTATATCTCATTTTTATTTCAAAAAATCCAAAAATATCTTCTTATCATTATGCATTGCATCTTGCATTTTGCATTGTACTTGCACTAGATTTGCTTTGGAGTATTAGCCAGCATTTCATATAGGAAAGTTTGCATTGATCATTTGAAGAAAATTATGCATTTCACGTAGTAGCATACCCTGTTTTTCATGGACACAATGCATTTTCATTGATTGTTAGGTGTGCATTTTACTTCATGTTGTGTGATAACAACATTAGTTACACGGCCATATACCTCTTTTGAGTAATAAAGCCAATTAAAATCAACTCTTAATTAAAATGAACTACACTATTTTATTTGATAGGGTTCACCAACAAGAATAGGTTTTAGGGGCTTGGAATAGTTCATTGTGAGTCAATTCTCCAAGACCACTAAACAACAACATGTATGTGTCTGTCTAGGTGAGTGTGTGAAATTCCTTGGTATAACCAGTATTTCTCAGGATCCTCCTCTCAAAAGGAAGTTAAGCACGAGGCAGTGTGAGCAGTTATTGATTGGGATGACCCCTAGTCATAATTGAGTAGCACCGGAGATATTTCCAGGATTGTATTCGTATCTAGGGGCTCTTTAGAGAGTTTCGGGCTTTGCTACCCTGCCCATACGGTCAATCCCACCTACAACTGTTCACCTGAGCACTGATTATATTGAGGTGACCTTAGTGGCCTTACTTAGGATATCGAGGGGGTACTCTACAGGGGTTATTCTGCGGGTGTCCTGGCTAGGTTCGGGTTGGACAGCACAATCGCTTTATGCCTTGAAGCTGAGGGAAAAAATAATTGGTTACGTAACTTCGCTTGTTGTGTATGGGAGTCTCAAGCCTCTCCTAGGCGAGACATACCTGGTTCATTTGGGAGCTCACTTATCCTACCCTTGATTGCTTTGTGGATTTAGATTTTATTGGTGATTGCTCTGTGCATGTTAGCTTTCCTAGGGTTTGCGTAGATAGAGAGTCTTTTATATTTTTTGATTCATTGTGGATTCGCGTGCGGATCCTTTCCATTCTCGTCGTTTAGTAGGGCTTTCACCTTCTATGTATCCTCCTCCTTTGGGAGAGAGAAATAGATAGTCCAGGCAGACTACTTCGCACATCGATTCACACACCATGGGAGACCACGTTGAAGGTATTACTGAACCACCTTCTCCCATTCATGTGGAAGATGGGGAGTTTACTCCTAACTATGATCCTTCACCTGATTTGACTGAGTTAGGTCCTGCGATTTCTGAGATAGGTACTTTTCATGATAGACCTACTTACTCTAGGGCCGATTCCCCATTGACGCATCGCCGGTATGGAATGCCGGAGGATGATGAGACTCATTTTGAACCCGCGAGCACTAGTTATGGTAGTTATGTTATGTCTAGTTTTCCCACACATGATTTGGAATTCCATGTCGAATCTGAGTTTGAGCCTAGCACTATGCTTGGGGGAACTCTCATTCCTTACCATGTGGAGAGGTTTGGGAGCACAAGTCACATTGTACCTTCCATCCCGGTGGTGGAAGCTACATCACATATTCCTCCCAGGTCTAGGGTTAGTGATCCTATTAGGATACTAGATCCAAGATGAGTGACTATAGGGAATAACACGTACATAATTAATCAGGTCCCTTCATCCTCTGTCCCTAGTTCTTTGAATGTTCACCCTCCACCCCATTCACGTGGTCCTTCGGGCCGAAATGTTGCTACGAGTCATGTCCATATTGCGGTTACTAGACCAGTTGTGTCTCAGGTTCACGTTCTGCTCATTCCTTCGGGAGGTTATGTTCATACTTCTAGAGTTCATGTTACTACTTTTGGAGCATATATTCCTACTTCCGGAACATATATTTCTACTTTAGGAGCGTATATTCCTACTTACGAAGTGTCTCATGGGACATCGCATGCGATGACTTGTGGACCTTATTATGGGACGTAGTATGGACAGGGTTCTTCACCTTATGGGTGCGGGTATCAAAAACCCTCTTACTCTCCAAATTACAGCTTTGTAGCTCCAAATAGTCAAGGTACACCACACTATGGTGCCTCCATGCCACCCTATATGGGTCAAATGGGAGGAGGGCACTATGGCCAAGGCCATGGTGGTTATAGTAATTAGACCTATGTGAATCAAAACTATCAGGGAGCGGTCCATCGACCTAATCATCCTAGGATCCCTTTCCTTGCAACGTTGAATCTTCCTGACTTATCAAGATTGACAAACGATCCTGTAGCTCATGATCTCGCTTGGCCAGCTGTCCCTACTAAGATTCCCTCAGACATACCCAAATTCAAGGGAAAACTGGAAGAGGATCTGAGTGAACATGTTACCACCTGTCACCTATCATGCTCTTCGAATTCCTTACATGAGGAATCAATCCGTTTGAGACTATTTCAACGCACCCTCACAGGGCCTACCACAAAATGTTATATAGAGCTACCTAGGGGGGCATTCAGTTTGTTCGATGACCTAGCGATGAATTTTCTTAACCACTTCTAGCTACTAGTGCGTTATGACATTGGTACAGAACTCTTGTCAACATTTCGGTAGGTTAAATCCACACATATCCCAGATCATATTCAAGAGTGGCATATATGGAAGAGGTTGACTAAAGCCTTTATATTCCCGGAATTCCTCCTCGAATGGTTCCATAAGTCGTTATTTCTGTATATAGAGAAGGATGTTTCTACATCTGACGTGCAGAATGAGGAACAAGCCCTTTTTAGGGTGTAGGAACTGGATTTGATTTATGCTCAATCTGGTTTGTTATATGAGATTATTCCCAATGCTTCGCATTCTAGTTTCAACCCCAAAGTTAAACCTAGACAACATGATGATGGCATTGTTGGTTGTGCGAGTGCTAAACCTGCAGATTTGGTTGCAAAACAAGTTAGTCAGTTGTCAATCAACCAATATGCTTTGGGACAAGCCACGACTTCATCTCAAACCGGCCAAATGGCGAGTGTGCTTTCAATGCAATCGTTAGACCAGAAGGGTAACCAGCAGCTTGGACGGAATAAAAAGAAGGGTAAGAATAATTGTAAGGGTGGGAATAGGAATGAAAATGCTAATAATAATGGAAAGAATGCCCGTGATGCTGGGGGAGACAAGAAAGCTAAACATAAGGTTAAATTCCCTTGCAATTTGTGTAAGGATGATCACCTCACTTACTTGTGCCCTTGTATCGATGAAGCCTCAAGATTCTTGTCACAGGGCCCAGCTGTGCTGACTAACTCTTTACCTCACAATCAAAATATGAACTTGAGGACCCATGATTAGTTTGGTGGTGATCAAGATCCACCAGAGGGTAGTGGTCATGGTTGCATTAACATGGTTTGTGCTACAAACATTGTGACACATGCAAAGGACTATGGTTTGTCACAACCCAACCCAGGAAAGGAGCTTGATCCACCAGGGACTCCTTTGCATATTGAAAAACCTTTGGACAAACCTCAAGCCGCAACTCGCATTCCTAAGGGAGTCCTTAAGTGTTTGGCGCACAATCCTAATGCCTGAGCCGCCCAAAACTATTCAGTTGTCGAGGATTTGGGCCATACTCCTTGTGTGATGTCTGCACTAGAAGTGCTTCAGAGTTTTCCTTCGCAAAGGAAGGCTTTGCTTTCTTCCCTTTGTGTGAATGAGGATAATTCTTCCTCCGTGATTAAATTTGAAACCCCAGGAATTTAGCCTCGCTTACCTTACTATGTGTCTCTTTTGATTCACGTAGAATGTCTTAACATGACTGTCAAGAACACTATGATTGACGAAGGTTCTGCTGCTTCTGTGATTTCTTTATCGTGTTGGGATGGTTTAGGTTCCGCTGAGTTGTCTAAGTCTGCAACCATGTTAACTATGTTTGATGGGAGATTGTTTAGGCCACATGGGATCCTTCCTTCCCTTAAGGTCCATTTGGGAGGGAAGACCATTGCAATAGAAGTCGAGGTGGTTGATGCGCCCCTTAACTACAATCTCTTACTGGGTAGGAATTAGATGTACAGTATGCAAGCCATAGCTTCTTCCCTATTTCACATTGTGTGCTTTCCATTTAATGGGAATATAGTTATGATTGATCAAACATCATTCAAGAATCCATCAATTACCGCATATTTGGGAGCTTCTATCCCGATCATAGAGCACCCTCAGCCGGTAACTGGGGGTGTGGGTGTGGGCATGTATCCATCCCTCATGGGAAGTTTTAGTTGTCCTGGACCTATCCGTATGATAGGGTCCAGTTTTGGTGAGGCTTTGACATCTATAATATCGGTGTCTTTTTGCATGAGTCATATGGAAGATCCTTGGATTCTTCCTACACCAAATACTTCGAGTGAGCCCATCATGACGGGCGTGCCATTGCCTACAACTATGGTAGCTTATCAAGCTAATATTGAGTGTGTTGCAGAGCCTAGTCCTTCCTCTTCACGGATGAAACAGGAGGACCTGTATGTGCTGCCTGCATGGGTAGTATAGTCTTCTCACATGCACGACTGCCTTGATAGTGTTTTTCCTTTAGGTGAAGCAATTATTGAGGCCATGTCAAGAGTTGAGCCACCATGGGAAGAGCTCCATCATAGATCTTACTTTCTTCCCGAGATTGACTGTTTGGAGCATGAGGACTTTAGGGAGGTTCTTAGTGAGAGAGTTGGTAGTCCTATGGTTCCATTAAGCTCTTCTGGTCTGATCTCTGATGGGAACATGGAAAATATATCTCCAATGATTCCTATCAATATCTCTCATGATCCTGGCAGGATAGAGAATGTCTATATTGGGGCAGAATGTTCCCATGTTGAGATTCAAGAATACACCGAGCTATTTAAATAATTTTGTGATATCTTTGCTTGGTCTTACGATGAAATGCCAGGTATCGACCCTCACAATGTCAAACATGAGATTAAGACTTATCCTAATGCTAAGTCTATTTGACAATGCTTGCGTGCGGTGAATCCTAGGAAAGTACCCGTGATTAAGGCAGAGATAGTGAAACTATTGAAAGTTGGTTTTATCTATCCCATTCCCTTGACAGAGTGGGTTTCAAATCCCATTCTGGTTGATAAGAAGCAAGGAGTGATCCGCATATGTACTGATTTCCATGATTTGAATCGTGCCTGTCCTAAGGACAATTTCCCCACACCACTTATTGATCAGATTTTGGATGAGTGTGCAGGTAGCGAGGTTTTTTCCTTCATGGATGGCTTTTCTGGATATAATCAGATACAAATTAAACCTGAGGACCAACATAAGACCGCATTTATTTGTCCTTGGGGAACTTTTTCAATATCGAAAAATGCCTTTTGGCCTTAAGAACGCAGGAGCTACCTTTTAGTGGGCCATGACCTTGATTTTCCATGATCTCAAATCGATTATCGAAGTATTTTTTGATGACCTTGCTGCTCATTATCGTATGAGAATGCGTCATTCCTATCATTTGAGGTTGGTATTCGAAAGGTGTTGCCATTATTTGGTTAGGTTAAATCCTCACAAGTGCATCTTTTGTGTGAAGTCAGTTCACTTATTAGGATTCATCGTTTCTAAAGAGGGTATAAGAGTCAACCCTTTGAAGGTTGAGGCAATACTTCAGTTGTCTCCCCCAAAAAATATTCGTCATCTTCAATGTTTGCAAGGCATGGCAAACTTCTTACGGAGATTCATTGTCAATTTTGCCAATTTGACTAGAGGTTTCATCCGTATTTTGAAGAAGGACACCACCTTTTGTTGGGATGAGCGAGCCCAGGAGTCCTTTGATGCGCTCAAGCGATCCCTATCATCGGCCCCGGTGATTAGTACCCCAGACTATAGTCGTGATTTTCTACTTTATGTGGCCGCGTCCATGGAGATGATTGGTATGGTTTTGGTTCAAGAGGATGAGGAGCTCCAAGAGAATGTCATATACTATCTGAGCCGAAATCTTATTGATGCAGAGATTCATTATTCTCATGTTGAGAAGCTTTCCTTAGCTACCGTACATGTAGTTTAACGGGTGAGACATTATATTCTCCTTCGCTAGAGCTTGGTTGTAGCCCATTTCAATCCGTTTCAATTCGTCCTCACTCGAAGGATGATTGGGGGAAAATATAATAAATGGATTGTCATCCTGTAAGAATTCAATATCGAGTTTATTTCGGCAAAATCGAAGAAATAATTAATTTTTGCAGAGCTTATATTGGATTTCCCAAGCGAGGCCGAGGATTTGGTTTGTGAAGATACGTTTATCGATGAGCACATCTTCTTAATCTCAACTTTAGACCCATGGTATGGGGATATCATTATATATTTACAAACATTGAAGGTCCCTACTCACATCTCACGGGATGAACGATGACGATTACATCATGTGTCTAAGAATTACCTCACAGTGGATACCACTTTGTACCACCGTGGGGTAGATTCCATTTTAAGGAATTGTTTAACTCATGATGAGGCTAAGGTAGTGTTGAATGATTTCCATGGAGGGGCGTGTGGTGGTCATTTATCTGGGCTTTCTACAGCCCAAAAAATATTAAGAGCGGGTTATTTCTAGCCATTGATCTTTAAATATTATGTAGATGTGGTTAAGAGGTGCCACCCTTGCTAGGTGTTTTCATGTAATATGTGCTCAAAACCTACCCCGTTACATCCCATCATCACCTCCAGTTTCTTCACTAAGTGGGGGCTTGATTTTATGGATTGCAACCCAAATTCAGCTGGGGGGCATCATCATATGATAGTGGCTGTTAATTACTTCATGAAATGGGCTGAGGATATGCCTATAGTTAAATCTGACGAGGACACAGCCGTGCACTTCGTATTCAACTAGATTAGTACTCAGTTTGGGATTCTGAAAGAGCTTGTCACTGACCATGGCTCGCACTTTCAGAATTGTATGATGGAAGAGTTGGCATCAAATTTAGGGTACAAACAAGAACATTCCTCCTCTTACTACCCTCAAGCGAATGGACAGGTAGAAGTAGTGAATAAATCACTCAAATCCATTCTCCAACGAACCATCACACAAAACAATAATAATTGGCACATTATGTTATATCCTGCTTTGTGGGCGTATCAAACCGCTACTAAGACTGCCACAGTTTTTTCTCCATATCAACTTGTACATGGAGTGGAGTCGGTATTGCTGGTTGAATGTGAGATTCCTTCTTTGAAGCTAGCCATAGATCTCTTACTAGACACTTCACCATTGGAGGAGTGTTTGGTCCACCTTGAGCAACTTAATGAGCAGTGTCAAGATGCCTTGGTGGCTCTAGAAGTAAATAAACATCATGTAAAGGTCCAATACAATAAGTCTGTTCATCCAAGGAGGTTTAGTGAGGGAGACTTGGTCCTTTTGTGGGATCAACCAAAAGAACCCTTGGGGGAAGGAAAGTTTAACCCCATGTGGCGTGGTCCTTACATTGTCAAACGTGTGTTAGAGAAGGGTTGTTATGAGTTAGTGTATTATGAGGGAACATCCTTGGTGGAGCCTAGGAATGGGCTCTATCTGAAAAATTACTATGTATGATTTTCAGCCAAGGCTGGTTATTGTATATTATTGCACAGTTTTGCATAGGTAGGTCTTTTTCTTATAGTGATCGGGTTTGTGATTAGTTTTCGTTTCTTTTCGAAGATGTCAATGGAATATTCCACCTACATAGGATTCACAGATGGTGTGAGCCGTCACACTCAACACTCAGCCTCTGCTGCTTGGGTGATTATACTCCTATGGGCCAGGTATTGTCTTCAGGAGGCGTATGTTTACGACCATCTTCAAACAATGTTGCTGAATATAGTGTCGTTATTGAGATTCTACAGGATGTCATTTCACATGGCATTCTCTCTCTTGAGGTACATCTTGATTCAGATTTATTAGTGTCACAGCTTAATCATTTGTACCATGTTAGAGATCCGACGTTATTAAGAAGATTCCTACGTGTGAGATTATTAGAACAACGATTTGACAATATAACATACATACATATTCCAAGAATTAATAATCAAGTTGCTGACTCATATGCTAACTACATGTTAGATTAGCATTTGTTTCATACACAATAAATTCATCGAAAACAAAAAAATTTACACATGTAGATAAATAAACCGATCATCATAATTTTTTTATAAAGCATCCAAAGTGTGGTAATACATAGTGTCATGATACAAAAATGGGGCTCTCGAGCCACCAAAATATAAGATACGATAATACAAAATGTATCACTCCTAATTATCTAAGCCTATGGAGGAGGAGGGGGGTTGTGATCATGGAATGTCACTACGGCTCTAGCTAGCCGTCGAAATAATTGCACCCATGATCATGGTACACCCACCACCTGGCGCTGCATAGCCTCAAGAAAGTCCTCGAATTGCACCATGGGAACTCTATGTGTCAGCCTCACAAATTTAGTATGAATGCTCTGAAGCGTCTGCTCTGCATCCACACCCGTGATATCGTCTCCTCTTCCCCTCTGTTTGTGACGAGGGAAGAATTAAGGACACCATGGTCCCACATCTGCATGAATATGATAGATGTCACTATGTATTGTCACCCAAAAATATGTCTTTTGATTCCATATAATCAGAAAACACAAAAAATATTAAATAACTCAAAAATTTAAAGAGAGGGTCAAGATTCATTACCTATGTCACCATATGTCGATCCTGGTGGTAGCGGCATGTTCGGGTCCCCCCGAAAATATATCCCTGCATAGGGGTAGTCATCGATGGCAACTATCTGTCTTCGCCACCATGGAAAGAAGTCAGCTGGATAGGGGTTGGGCACCCTACCTCCCCCCAGTCTACGCATCACATCCACCCAACACCATTGGGATGGATCTCAAACCCCGTTTAGAGGAACGTCAACTCTAGGGCTCAATCCTGGAACACACTCGAAGAAAAACATGCTCAGTATACTGCTGAATTTGAAGTTTCGCACTCTTCCCATCTTACACTCACCGAGCTGATGTTTCATATTGCTCAGTGGTGTAGTGCTCCAGTCATATATCTTGGGTCTCATGCACTCCACTGCATAGAACATCAGAGGCCGTGAGGCCTTGTGGAGTGAAGCCAAGCCTGCTATCCTACCTAGTGTCAGTAGGATGGCCTTTAGGCCCAACACCTATATGGAATTAGTAGGGGTTTGACTCCCCACCTTCTGCATGTCCAGATAGCAGTGCACCGCAATGTACTCATCTATAGTCATGCCACCTCTAGGCCTGCAAGAACATAGGTTGACTACTTCCCCCCATCGGGAAAGTCTAGTAATAGGGTATATGTCCTCCACCTCTATGGTGAGGGACATCCCATCTATCTAGAATGACTCTGATTCTAGGTCCCAATAGTCCACCAACATCTGTAATAGTCCTGGTTTGGCCCTTAAGCCACTAAGACACCAAAATTTGTAGAGCCCACATGCACATAGCCCTTGTTGAGCCATTAGATCGGCCCTTATTTCCTCTTCTACATCACCATGTTCACATTCTCTCCATTCTAGGACCATCCTACACAAAAAATTGGAAGTTTACCCATTAGAACACTTAAAAAACCTCATGCGTGGCTGCATATGTGACTATTTTCCAAACAGCCGCATATGTATGTGACTGTGAGGGCATTTTCCGCGTATATCTATCCCTATACGTGGAAGAACACTCGATTTCCACATGGGCCATAGCACCTATTTTGGATTGGCCTAGAAATCCAAAAACACCATGGAATTTGACAAAAATTGCATCAAAATGGAAGAGTAGAGCATGGGTAATTACTTGGAAGAAACGGTAGTGGATTCCGCTAGCTAGATCTCCTGGAATTTGCTGTTGAAAATTTGAGCTCAATTGGGTAAAAATTTCAAATGTTTTATAATGTTTTGAATTTTTTACTATTTATAGAAATTTTTCAAATTTTTGAAAGTTTTTACCCCCTTTCCTTTAGTTTGGACCGTTTTTGACCTAATTTATGATGTAGGAGACCTTTTTGAGTGTCATTTCAGCCGTTGGATTGACTCATTCCTACCGATATCAGGTACCATGTCTAAACTGGCATATAGGTTAGGTTTCATCATTGTTTACATTTTGCATGACCTTATAACCATTTCATTATCGCCTTAGGTACGAACCTGCTCTATGATGTCATGGAACCTTCTTGCTGTTTTAGAAGTGGCATGATATTAGTGGTAGAGATTGACCTTACATGGGTACCCTAGTTAGCACCTTATTTGCATTTCATACCTATGCTGACGTTTGTCCCTTAGGGTGTGGGAGTCCATTGTATAGTATTGCCATGACATTTCGCAAGAGCCTCATACTCCTCTTGATCTTTTGTTGGCCTATTCCCCTCAGGACTCCCTTATGTCAAGTTGTAATTGCATTATCATGAGCTTTTCCTACCTTCCCTGACATTGAGTTTCAGCCATATAGCCCGAGCTTGTCTCATGTCTAGCCATGCAAAGCCATTTTATATATCCTTTGCAGCATGATTCCCTATTTTTACCAGGAAGAGATTTTCCCCCGAGTGTCGCTATCCTACACATGTATCCTTGCATTGAGCATAGGTATGTTCCACTGCTTAGAACTAGTTTATTTTCCCCTATGACACTCGTCTCCTTCTAGTCTGTATCTATAAAGCAGTTTTATTCTTTTTCAATCTCTTTAAATATTTGAAAATGTCCAAAAAAAAATAAAAAAACCAAAAATCCGGACAAGGAAAGATGTTATCTTTTGGCATCTGTCGAGTCGTGTCGCGTTCGAACAGAGCACTGTATATCACATCTGTTGGTTGGGTTTATAGTTTGACTTTAGGAGCTATACTTGTTTATCTGAGTTTATCTCCACCGACTGGTTAAGCTTCCAGTCCTCATGGAGCCTCTGTCGATGCCTCCTGTGTCACAGAGATGTCCCAGTTTCATATATTGAGTCTATGCTGCCTTTATGTAAGTCACCATATGCCATTACACTCTTGTTCGAAGGAAGTTGAAACCTGAGTTAGCCATTCCTCAGTTATCTTTACTTTGCATGTCAACCATTCCCAGTACAATTATTGGTTCGTGCACCTTATGATTGAGTTCTTCCACAATATACAACTTTGTTGAGTACCTTGTGTTGGATGATGGGGGATGCCTTAATGCCCTCCTTCCAGCGGATTTCATCCCATCGAATTCAGATCATTTATTCTGGGATTGGAATCTAGAGTCATTTTTGAGTGCCTTGAGACTTGCAGTCATCAGTGGTAGGTTCTCTTTCCATTGAAGGTATTTGGGAATACATCAATGTACCCTGATCAATGGATCCTCTCAATTTTTTGACCTCAACACATCTATTAACACTTGTTAGTTTGCACTCTAGTACCTTGATTCCCATTTTCATTATAGGTGGGTGATCTCTCGTCTGTTAAGAGTATACATCAATGACCGGTAATCAGATGATGGACTACTATGTTCGACACCTCTATTCACATAGTAGGACATGTACTCATAGTGGTTTGTGTAGAAGACCTTCTAAATTGGTGGAATCTCTTATATCCTACCTCCTTGATCGTTCCAGTGTTCATGAGATTTCAGCTCTCGTGACTTGATTCCAGTAGATGTTAGACATTTCCAGCTGTTATGGAGATCTTCATCCATTGTATATCTTCATCCATTATGGAGATCATGATATTTTGTATATCTTCATCATGGAGATTCTAATATATGTATATTGTGCGTGGCAATGACCACTTATGTGATATTTTGTATCATGCCTATTCATGGCCGTTGTACTCTTATGTATCCGGGACTGCTATATGTATTTGCAGTTATGTGCAAAGTTGTATCATTGTACTATGCTGATTGGGTGGTTGGTATTCCATTTGGGATCCTTCATCACTCCACTTTTGGGATGGACTTATAATGTATTTTGGCCATCGTATGACCCATCTGACCTCACACATTAGGGGGCATCTGTTATAGCTGATTTTACCACTCTAGGTGAATCACACTTGTATGGCCTTCCCCTATCCCTCTGTAGACTCCTTAGACCCTATGTACCATTTCTTGTCATTTTATGTTTGCTTGACCATCCCTAAAAACATGTGAAAATTAATAGACGTGACTTTTAAACCCCTAATCGCGTATATACATAGGTTTGACCCCTAAAACTGCATACATCGGGATGTGTGCATAATCCAAATCCTTTTGGAGTTTTCCTTGACATGGATTCAACTCACTTAACTCCTGGCCTTCCATATGCCTTGAGATCGCTCGGATTTGACCTTTCATTACCCCTTTGAAAATCTATATAAGGAACTCTTTGGTACATTGAAGGCATATGAGAGAATTGAGAGCAAAGAAACTATAGTCCATTGTTGCCGAAACTTGTGCTTGAGTCTACATATGTTTGTCCCTTGGAGCACTTTTGTGTTCTTCCCAAGCTTTCTTTTTTCTTGTGAGCTTGCTATCGAGAGATGAAGGATTGAGGTGGTGGAGGCCCAAGTGGGGGATTCAGTTTCTCCGATTCGCAGACGTGCCGATAGAGGTTGTATCCATTGTAATATTCGATTTTATATTAATAGAAATATATTTTCCTATGCAATAATGTATGTTTGAATGAATATTTTATCCATGGATGATTTAAAATGCTTATACATTATTGATTATATATGCTAGAATAGATATAACACCAATATATATAGTATGCTTGTATTATTTACTTGTTGTTGAGGAAGTGAATGATCAATTCAAGCTGAAGTTGGAAAGCTCAATGGGGATCTACTTTAACCGTCTGGAATAAGGTACGAGGTTTGATCCTTTAATGTTAGATATTTAATTTCTATTGCATATTGGAAAGGATTGATTTCTGGAGTCAAGCTATCTGTTGTGGTACCCCAAGCCATAGGAATTTCTATCAGTAACAATATATAGGGAAACCATTGCGACGAGATGAAATGTTGTTGGTACCACAGGTAAATTTGCATGAAATTGGTAAATGGTATTTTGAATTTGTCAGTGCCATTAATCCAACAGGTAAATGGACAGGTGTGCGGTATATAATTACTGCAATAGATTATTTAATGATGTGGGATGATGAAACACCAGTCAGAGATTGTACTACCGCGACTGCTGCAAGGTTTTTGTCTAACCATGCTGTGACAAGGTTTGGATGCCCAAAAGTTCTAATATGTGACCAAGGTATGCATTTTATTAATCAAAAGATTGGAAAATTAACTGAGGAGTTTCAGATCCAGCACAGGAACACACCACCATATCATCATCATGCAAATGGAGTTGTCGAAGGATTTAATAAATTATTATAAAATGACCTAACTAAGATCTGCAATGCAAATTGTGATGAATGGGATCAAAAAATACATCCAATTTTATGGTCTTATCACAAGACATGCAACAATATGATAGGGCACACTTCATTCATATTGGTTTATGGATATGCGGTTGTTATGCTAATAGAATACATTGTACCCAGCCTCTGAATAGTTGCAATTACCGAGATGAAATATGTTGGTGCAACTGAAGAAATATTATCTCAACTGTTATCATTGTAAGAAGACCATTCCAATGCAGGATATAATTAGCCTATCAGGAAGGAGAAACATAAGGATTTCCATGAATGCCATATTAAGTTCAATAAATTCCATCTAGGTGATTTTGTTCTTCTCTGTGACAGTAAGTTTTTGAAGCATCCTAGTAAGCTCCATACACACTATTTGGCACCATATGTTTTCATTCATATTACTGATAGAGGTGTTGTTTAGTTACAAAATTTAGATGGTACACCCTTCAATAGGATGGAAGGGAGTCAAGTGAAACCTTATAAGGATATCCATACTTCGCTCAACTGAATATGTATTGAATGAACTTGAAAAAAAAATTGAAGTCTTATATATACGTGCATGGGGTACACACCTAGGGTCACCTACCACTCATTGCACCTCTCTGCATGAGTTTAGGATCTCTGGGGACCAATCCCTATAATTTACGATCCCACAATGAGTGCCACCAATAGTCTCCTTTAGTTGACTCTAGTAGGTATTTAGTTATGTTCAATTATGCTATTATTCCCATCAGTTAGTTAACTCTCAACCACTCTAGCACAAGTTTGCATGAATCAAGGGATTTTGGGTGCATTTACTCACCTACCCTCTTTAGTTAACTAGTTGTGAGCTGTTTTAGTGATCCATATTTGCATTAGTGAGATCTAGTGGTGATTTTCCTAAACAGAGTTAGCTCCAAAGTTAGTCTATGTTGGTATATTTGAATCCTATATTAGGAATTTAAATCCTCCTATTCGTATTACCATTGTATTAGATATTTGATATCGATTATTGGATGTAATATAATTATTCCAATTGTTGGCCTCATGAGTGTTTAATTTTGCATGAAATATTTATCTGTTACCGAATTGCTTCTCTTGCTTCTACAATATTCTTCATCATTTGAATCCATGCAGGCCTAAAGATACTATGATTCATTAAATATAACCTGGTATCAGAGCTGGTATTCAAGCCAACAACAAAACTCAGAAACTTCCATTGATGTACCAAATTAAATCAAATTCCACGTAAATCTTGGAATTATTTCCTTGATTCTTCTGGATTTTTTCCAGATAATTCTATCCAGGTGTGATGCACCCAAAGAAAGTGCCTAATTTGATCTTGATTTATATCCATAGAAGTGTATCTAGGTGTGATCATGATCCATATCCATTCCCTACTCCCAATCCGAGGCCTAAGTGGGATCAAAATGTTATTGAGAAAGATGGGAACATGACCTGAGAGTCATTCGAAACAAGAAGAACAAGATCCCCATTTCAAAAAGAGATCATTGTGCTATGTCAAGCAAATTCACTTCTTTGAGAGAGGAGGTACAAAATCCTAGAGAGAAGATACATGATGGTAAGGTCCGACTAACATTTATGCTCACTGAAGAACAAATTGGATCATATCACTCTTCCTCCAAAGAGAATAGACAAAGGAAAAATTCCTTCTCCTATCTATCATTAGATTGTAAGAATATGGATAGGTACACATGCACAGTCCAAGGAAAATAGTGTACATAAGGACCATCACATTGCATTACTATTCCATGGAGATGCAGGTTGCATAAATATGTTCACAAGTTTTTTATTCAAGAAGAAATTTTATCTTGATATGAAATCTTGATATTGGTTTTCCCTTATTATTTTGACTGCAGGGGGGTTCCCATGAGGTTCTCCCCATTTCCTTATTTGTTAAGAATTTTTTTTATTCATTTAGATTCTATGGGTGACCTTTGGCTTAGTTTTCAGGTCCCACGTTTTCCAAATTTAGTATTAAAGGGGGGCGTTAGGATTAATTAATCCCCCCATAGACCACATAGTCTATTTTTCCATTTCCTAGGTTAGGAGGTCATTATCACTACACTAACACATGGGGGTTTTAGAATTATAAAGCCTTGATGGTAGCAAGAATTCTATAAACAAGCTAAGAATCTAAGCACACAAATAACGTCACTGGGAATTGCAAAGAATTAACATAAGGAGAGAAGAAGAGGAATAAAAAACACACATTAAGGAATGATCAATAAATGATAATTCATATTAATACATTGGTAATACATCCTTATAAAGGAGAATTTATTTGATGGAATACAAATCATTTCTATCTCATAAATCGTACTTACTATATATGATAAACCCCCCTAGGTGGATAAATCACTTTCCTAATCTATCAAGGACCTCATGAACTAGTTAAATCATGAGTGATTGATGATAAGTGATAGAAAGAATCTTTAGTCCTTGAATATGGAGAGAAAATAATGGAGGATGGGTTGGAAATAGAAGATAACAGTTTCCTATTTGACTAACTTTACCTTATCCACATAAAAGATGGAATAAAGCAGTAAAAGACAAAATATGCAAGAAAATGCAATTGCAAATTATAGTAGTAAATAAAGTGGATAAGATCAAAACATAATCAATATTAATGTGCTCCTGGGGTATATATGGCAAGTATTGACCATGTCGTCCAAGTGAATTCTAGCTATCTAGGCTAGTGGGTAGGAAATTAATAAAAATTGATTAAATATTTTGTCATAAGTTACTAATTTGGTTTACTCTAGTCCTACACTCCCATTTAAGTATGGATTTATGATGTTTATGTCTGAAATAATAAGAAATATAGACTTATATAGGGCATAACAATAAGGCTATGGTCACCCTTTAACAATTATTGTTTCCTAGGAACTCAAGAAAGAGGAAAAACCACATAGGGAAAATCCTCCCTCAAGAAAGGACATGAAAGGAAAACAAAAAATGCTCAACTATTGCTGATGCTGCTCCAAACTAAATGATGAGGCTAGGAGGAATCTTCTTCTTGGGAATAAGAGAAATATGCTCACCTAGATCAAGAACAACTACATGATGGAAACAAGGACCATGTAGAACAACTGAGATCCAATGATGTGAAATCTCTTGAGAGTTGTAATTAGATACAATATGATGTAATGAATTGAACTTCGTACCAATAGAGATGAAATAAACTCCAAATACATGAAATAAAAGTCCATGTGAATGTATGAGGTTTCCAACATCATTTGCACAGAGAGGATGTGTGTAACTGATCATGTAGGAACATAGAGAATCCATATGATCAAAGAGTGCGAATGAAAGGGACCCATGGGTTGATATAGCTTCCAAAGTGTTATACTATGAAATGACACTTATCCTTTCAAGTACTGATGCCAAATCAGTCGATACACAAAAGGAAAAAGTGGATTGAAGTAGCCTAAATAGTATAGATGAAGTGAAGCCTTAATGCATACTTGTTTCTTTATCCTTTCAAACCTTAATGAATGAGTTTTCCTTTCTCTTACGAGTCTCATTTGTATAACTCACATGTCACTTGTGGTTCATCCCTTACGCAACCCGAGAGTTATCCCTAAAAAGTTGCACTTGCTAGTTTCCTGTGTAGAAGTCGCAATTTAGTCATGAGTATCATTAATTATACCCATGATTTCCTTAACACAAAATTAAAAATAAAAACATGGTTAGTTTAGGGGAATTTGGGTTTGAAATGCTACCTTCCCTAACTCCCATAACCATCCTAGTCCTCGTAAAATCTCCTTACTAGAAAGTATAAATAGAGGGGAAGGGTAGAGGATAGGGGAAAAAAATTTGGAGAGCAAGGTTATGTTGAAGAAATATCTTGGAGAGAGGAGCAAGGAGGAATCAATTATGGGTCTATGAAACAAGTCTCATCTCAGATAGGGTTGTATTGTTTCTTGAACCTTCAGTAATAAAGAATATCTTTCTTCCATATATGTTTTAATACATTCTTTTGTTGTTATGAATCATGATATATGTTGTCATTTATTTGTAATGCAATTGTAATATGTTTATGTTTCTTTCTATAACATTAAGAGATATTTTGGAAAAGAATCAATCTTTGTTACAGGTATTGGCATGCAGAGAGCTTTAGAGAATTTGAAGAAGGGATTGAAAGCTTTGATAAACCATATGAAAAATGTACAGATCCTACTAACCCTAATTGTATGTGTTTATGTTCAAAACCCTTGATGTCTATAAGACACACCTTAGTATGTCAATGACCCTAGGACCCCAAGTTAGAAAGTAGATATCCCTCAAAATAGAATTGGCAATTCTGTTGGGGATTATAGTTTGTGTTGGGGTCTTTCCAATCAAGTTTTCTATCCATTTTTTGCTCTGTTTGTTTCTTTTATGATTTGCATTTATGTGATATTCAGTTATTCCTTCTAGACCTTTAAGATTCTTGGTCTTTGAATTTCTTCTTTTGAAAATTTTTGTAACCACTCATGGGTTGTTGTATTGAACAATCATGAGTTCTTAGTTAAAGTTGTGGGTTTCCTTCAGAATAGTCTCTAGTGACTTGTGGATATCCCACTAGACAATAACAATTTATTATAGGGTAGTTTCTAAGATCCATGGATTGTCCCTGTCGAGCACCCGATATGGAGATAGATTATTACCAACATACAGAGCATATGAGATTTATTGTCAAACCGAGAAAGTCTTTTATTTCAAAGGATAAATGCACAGTATATGCTTTAAACACCAAATCATTGTAATTGAACACTCTTATCCTCTAACAGCTATGTTCATCCCAAGAATCTGTGTAATCCCATTCATCTTCTAAATACTACAATTTTGATTACCTGTATTTAAGGAAAATGATCTAAGATTCAAACAGCAATTGCAAATAAAAAGGAAATCCTATTCACAACCCAGAGCGAGAAAACTGCCTATTCAATCTGATTACTCTTGAAAGCCATAAACATAAATCAAATATTAATCTAGGAATTCAATTGCAAAGGATTGAGTTCAGTTACTCTAAGGAATTGAATTGCAGGAATGAAAATCAACAATCATAACAGGAAAGATAAATTGCAAGGATTCGTGGGATAACAACTTGAAACTACAGGATGAACAAAGCTGTGTACAACTACCACTCAAATTGCATAAAGAAAGTTCCCTACCCAGTCGACTGTCACTCTGTACCACTTACCAATCTTAAGAAAATGCAATCACAATTATACTGTAAATCGACACTACTACAGCTGTGTACAAAGGAAATAGGATGAACAAAACATCACACAATATTGAATTGAAAAGTCATAAATTAACTCAGCAATCTCTGTGGAAGGCGGGTCCAACCTTCACACAAATATGTTGGATTAACAACGTGCAACTCTCTTAAATCAGAGGTAACTCCTTATATTAAAGAAAGAAAGATTACACAAGTTGCTTCCACTGCTAATATAATGAATGAATTATCTGTTTTCTAACCCCCTAGGTCGAGGCAGCTTCCCATATTTATACATACAATTATAAAATCCTGATCCTATTAAAAAGGGCATCCATGAAGATCTCTAATCTTCAGGCACCCTAAATAACACTAGTTGTTACAAACGTGGCATGGTAAAGACATGGAAAATATAGAAAAGCTGTGAATTGACCCAAGAGTGACGATCTCTTCTGACCACAACTATACTCAAGCAGCGATATACTAAATATTCTCCACTTGTAGCGCATTCTGTTAAAACTGCCTTGTCACAGCCCTGTCTAAGATGTTTCATTAGAACCATGTGCCTTAATTGGTGATCGGAGGGCTGAGGATGATCTTGAGCAACGATTATCCCTCCTTTTAAGACTTGTTCAGCCCCATCTTCCTGCAGTCCATTTATCTCAAACCACCTTCATAAATCAAACATGTTAGCACAATTGAGAGATACACAGCCTTAATTATCACAATAAAAAGCATTAATAAGATAAAGCAATGATCAGTCATACCTTGGCAGTTTGGGAAATAAAATGAGGACAACAGGTCTGATTAACATGCTGAAATGGTATAAGACAAGGGAAGAAAAGGTGATTGAAGATGGTTAAAATGGGCCAATTCTAGGCTCAACATCTCCCCCCAAGTATCCTATTGCATGTCCTCATGCAACAACCTGCATCAATCGAAATCTGAGTCCTGCATTGAGCTCTGTTCATGAAGGGAGAAAAAATTGTAGGGAAACTTAGGCACCTCATCTGTCTTTAGAAAGCCTCTGTGAGTAACCCAATATTTCCAGCATCGCTGCTCTTCTACCCTAGTTAAGGAAAAATCCACATTATACAGTTTTTCTAGCCACCAAATGAGGGGGAATTTGAATTTCAAACCCAACCAATTAAATCCACACTCCCTCATACTTCCTATGTAGCCCTTGAATCTAGAAAGTGCCTGCTTGAAATTCTTGAAACAGTAGGGATCTCGGCTCCTAAGTGCAGAGGAGGCAGCCTGCCATCTGTATTTACTCCCCTCCAATGCTACTTGCTGATGCCTGGAGATGTAATTGGTGCAAGTGGAGATCACTTCTTCCTACAGTCTCATGATATGCTATGCCTGGGGGGGTCTTGAAAGAAAATTTATGTACCGTGCCAAAAGAATTCCAGGATTCTGGGGCTCACTTCGAATCCATAAGTTAGTGTGAGCTTCATTATGGGAAAAGGTCTGAAAAGACCTTTCCCACTAAACGTGATTGCTCACAAAAGAGGCAAAGGCTCTTAGATGAACATCCCCTACAAATGGAATAGGATTTGAGTGGTGGTCCAGAGGGAAAGCCATCTCGTGCAAGTATAATTCACACAGCAGGTTCTGCTCCTCAAAATTGCTTCCAAAGAATGTCTCCAAGAACTTTGCATAGGTTGTGATTTTGAACGACCTCCCTTCCTGTACAGCCTTTAATTTAAACTAGACAAACTGCTCAAATAGGAATACTAGATAAGAGGAAGAGGGTTTCCTGGTGCCCATGAGTTCTCGAGAGAGGGTGTACATCTGTTCTTTCTCCCGCTGCATGGATTGAAACTTTTTCAATTCTGTCAACTTGCTCTGCAGCTCTTCTTCTTGAACTTTGTGGGCCATACGTTCTTCTACCCTATTCTCTTCCAATCCCCTGATGATTTTTCTATGCTTGCTGAGGGGAATCATCCCTTTCTAATACTCCTCCACCTGGCTTTTCCATTTAGTTACCTCCATTCTCAGAGTTGAGATTTTGACTTCCAGGTTCAAGATTTCCTTTTTATGATGCTCTTCTTGATCCGAGTCTAAGTCAATGAAGTCTTTAAGGGGTAGAAGCACTGGTTATTTTGGGACAATGTCTTCCTTTTGAGCATCCTGCACTTCTGAATTTACTATAGGAGTTGCTGGTTCTTGTGTGACAGCAACTTCCTTTAGACTCTCTTCATCCACTACATCCATTGCTTCTAGAGACACTGGTCCTTGTGTAGCAGTGTCTTCTTCTTGGGTAACCTGTATTTCTGAGTTTGATTCAAGAGTTGTTGGTTATTGTGTGGTAGAAACATCTCCTGGATTCTCTTCAATAGCTGCATTCATGGTTGTTAGAGACACTGGTTCTTGTGTAACAGTGTCTTCCTCTTGGGCCACCTGCATTTTAGAATTTGATTCAAGAGTTGTTGGTTCTTGTGTGGTAGTAACATCCTTTAGACTTTCTTCGACAGCTGCATTCATGGCTTTTAGAGACATTGGTTCTTGTGTGACAGTATCTTCCTCTTGGGAAACCTGTATTTCTGAATTTGATTCAAGAGTTGCTGGTTCTTGTGTAACAACAACATCCCCTGGATTCTCTTCGACAGCTACGTTCATTGTTTTTAGAGACACTGGTTCTTGTGTAGCAGTGTCTTCCTTGTCCTTCTGCCTCTGAGATTGGATATCTTCCTCATAGTGCAGCTCCTCCTCAAGCATTTCGGTGTCACCTAAGGACTGTGTCTGTATCTATTCATCCTCACTCCACAGTATATCGAAAATGATATCCATTCCAGGGTTATCTTATAATTGCAATTCAGGAATCCTTGCTGCAACTTCCAAGGGTGTTGGTTCTTGTGTAGCAACATCCTTGCTTATCTCTTCATCCACCTATTGTTGCAATTCTTCTCCTATGAGCTCTGTATCATGGTAACATTCTGGGGTTATAGTGCAAAGCTCTTCATTAGGTTCCAGAGTTTCCTCCATCCCAGGTTCTTCTCCCACTTGCTCAGCCGATTGGACAAGTATATTCAGGTTTGCTGGTTCTTGTGTTGCAGCCCCCTGTTCAAATTTATCAATGTCCTGCCCTTGTGGCTCAGCTTCTTCAATCTCTATGTCATGGGAGCATTCTGGGGTTACAGTGCAATCTTTGTCCTCGACATCATGCATGATTTCATCCTCTTGCTCCTCTGCCACAGAATTGGTAGCAACTTCAGCAAGGATGGATAAAGATGCTGGTTCTTGTGTGGCAGCATCTTCTTTCTTTGCAACTTCTTCTATTATGGCCTCGGACTGCTGTGCTGTATAGGTGCGAATTATAATATTGTGGCCTGCCTCCTTGAATATTTCCCCACAGGTAGGACAGAGCACTCGCTCATCTTCCTTGCCAAGCTTGGTGGAGTTCGATCCCTCCAACTGGTCTACAACCTCCACTAATGTATACATTTTCCTTTCACCTAATTTTCTGCAGGTTTCCTTCCATGTTTCCAATTTCCTTCAAAGTACTTGGACCTCCTCTTTTAATAGTGTGTTCTCATTCAGAAGTCCTTCAATGCTGGGTTCTTCCTCGACTGGCCTTTGTGGAGCATCAATCGGCCTCGGTACAAGGATTGGGAACTTAACCTATGCTTCTAGGGTTGCCCATATTTTTCTGGCTGCCTCTGCTGTTGCAGCTGATTTAGTTCTTTTTCTTCTGATTGGTGAGGTTATGTGAAGTTCATTGATTGATCTTTTCTTTCTTATTTGTGGTGTTTTCTTTTGTGGAGCTGGGATATCGGGCTTCACAGCTGAGGTCGAAGGGATGTTTTCTTACTCCTCAGGCTGCTCTTCCTCAATTATAGTTCCTCCTTCCCACTCAGGTGAAGATTCGATGGTTACTAGCTCGGAATTTTCTTTGATTGCCTTGGCTCTGTCACCTTCAGGTTCAATTGTCGCAGCATTGAGTGCTGCTCCAATTTCACCTTCTGGTGTCAGAGCTACCCTATTGTCTACGTTTTCCACAAAGTTTGTATGTACCCTCTCCTCCAATTTCTCTACCTGTGCCCCTGGTTGCTCTTCTTCTGATGCAGTTTCATCCCTCCCCCCAACTACATTGGAGGAACTCCAGTCCTCCTGCTGTGGTTGAATCTGTTCCTATTCTACCTGGACACCTAGAAAGGGAGCGGGTTGTTGAACTCGAGCTGTGAATTGTTTCCAGGTTATGTTATGCTGAGCAAGGGTTCTTAAAATTATTAACTTGATGAGACCATGGTGGGTTAGGGAGGTGAATGGATGTTTAGCGGCTTGGACGAACGCCGCCATATGACGCAAGTCATGAAGCAAATAGTATGGAATGTTCAACTACGTTCCATGGTGGAGATGAGAAAGTAAAGGTAGTTCAGAATTATAAATAGTTTGGTACCTACCTTCACAAGTGATGTACTTCTTGAGAAAGACAACAACCTGATCCCATGGCCACAGCAATGAGTGCAACTCAATCCCTCTTTTGGATGATTGAAATTGCTCCCCTTCTTGTAAAAATGCTTCCCATGCGGTTGTCGTGGGGACTCGTCGTCCAAACCATGCCTTTCCCACCCGCGGGATAGCAGTAACCTTGGATATAATGGCTTCGGAGACTTTTGTGCGCAGCCCCCACACCTTGGAGTGATTTTCTTGTGAGGTTTAAGGAAAAGTGTAAGGCTGCTTCCCGGTGAAAGCCATCCAGTCGCTCAAAAAATTCGAGCCAGCCGGCGGCTTGAAAGATGGCAAGAACTGTGGGTTTTTTTCTAAGTTCCTGTGTATCCAAAGGTTCATGGCGAGCTGGAATCCCCATATTCCTAGCTGCAGACTGAGATTGCTACTTCGCAGATTACAGAATCCAAGAATGGAGGTTGCAGCGCAGAGGATGCACGAATCGCTGAGGGAAGATGTTGAGTTAATGGGCAAATTTGGAAAGTTCAGCTCAGAAAAAAAATGTTTCGAAATTTTATTCCAAATTGGGGAAGGTGGCAGTTATTAGTTTTTACGTCGCACGGGGGAAGGAGTTAATTAGGCCATAATGGTGATACGAATAAAGGTACGACTGATATCGTTAAATATTATAAATACTTAATCACGTGATAAATCAAATCCATACCTCATGAGACTATGCGTGAGATATCCTGCGGAGAATGGTGGAGCGTGCGGTTGTTGACGTTGCGAAGTCGAACCTGTGCGTTGTCATTAAATTTATCATGATGACTAGGATAATGCAATAATTCCATCTGCCAGTTAAACACAAACCATCTCATCGCCAGGGTCGGAATTTTGAAGAAAGCGGTCGTCATGTGGCTCAGTTCGTCGGCATGAGAGGGATGAATCAGAGCCATATCTAGCAAGTTGAAGCAATTTTTTTTCGTTAATACAGGAGTTACCAGTGCAAGTTTTCAAAAGACGGCCTTTAACACTGAATACATCCGCCAAATGAAGCAGAATTGCAGCTGACAGGAATGATATCGCGACCGACGAAAAAGATGTTGCAGCCACTAGGAAAGATTCACGGCCACCGGGAAAAGGTTTTGCGGCATCAAGAAAAATCACGACTGCTGGGAAATTTTTTTATAGCCACTGAAAAATATGTTGCAGCCACCGGGAAATATGTCGCAGCCACCAGGAAATGGTTCACGGCTGCCGAAAAAAAAGAATGTTCCGGCCATCGGGAAAAGGTCACGGCTACCGGGAAAAAGGTTTATGGCCGCCGGGAAAGATGTTGCAGCTACCGGAGAATATGTCACAGCCACCGGGAAATGGTTCATGGCTGTCGAAGGAAAAAGCTTTACGGCCGCCGGGAAAGATGTTGCAGCTGCCAGAGAATATGTCGCAGCCGCCGGGAAATGAGTTTTACGGCCGGCTGGAAATTTATTTTAAGGAAAAGGAAAGGTAGCATAGGAAGGCATAGGAAAACGATTCTCCCTTGACAGGCCCAATCTGGTGATTCCCCTGGCGCTTCCCTAAAAAAAAATGAAAAATAACAACAAACAAGAAGATCAAATCCAAAAGAAAAAAAAAACAATGTACAATGCGGTAGAAGAAAAAAAAACACATTATTTATGTACAGTAACTCAAACACGATTTACAGCTTAAGGATTGGCAAAGGCCGAGGGAAGTTCCTTCCCTGGTGCCAACTGAATATTTGGATCGGTGGCAATTTGCGAAATAAATGCATCTTTCGAAATAGGTTTATGATACAGTCGCAGTCTATGGCCATTAGAAAATAATGGTATGTGGTTTCCATCAATGGTCACTAGACGGACAGTACCATTGTCAAAGACCCTGTTGACAAAGTATGGAACTAGCCACCTTGTACGTAATTTACCTTTAAAATCCCTTTTGAACCTGGAGTCATATAGTAATGCCCAATCTCCCTCACAGAAGAATTTCTTTTTAATAAATCGGTCATGCCAATTGGATCTCTTTTGCTGAGGCAGCACAGTCTGGTCCACTGTAGCTAATCGCTTCTCATCCAATTCGTTTAGTTGATTCAGTCTTCTCTTCTGGGCTTCTGTTACATCTAGATTCATTTCGGTGGTTGTTTTCAGGGTTTTGATTTCAAACTCAATTGAAAAGATGGCACTCTTTCCATACACTAAATCATAAGGAGAAAAACCTGTGGTGTTGCGCCAAGTCGTGCGATACGCCCACAGTGCTTCCGAAATTCTGTCAGCCCAATCCTTTTGATGGCTCTTAACTATTTTAGTAAGGATGGCTTCAATAACTTTATTGGTACTCTCCACCTGGCCATTGGCATGGGGGTGATAAGGTGAAGCCACCCTATGCTGCACATGATACTTTCGGAGCAAGGATTCAAATTGGTGTGACATGGATTGCGGTCCCCCATTGGTAACTACTTCCTTTGGTACCCCAAAGCGGGTAAAGATCTCACTGTATAGAAAATCAATCACCGCCTGGTCGTTAGCCTTAGCCAAAGCTACAGCCTCCACCCATTTGGTCATATAATCAGTGCAAACCAGAATGTAAGATTTCTGTCTGGAAAGAGGGATGATAGGGCCAACAAATTCCAGTGCCCATCTATCAAATGGTTCAACTACTACTTGATGTTGTAGGGGCATCTGATCTGTTTTATTGGGCTGACCCATCCTTTGGCAGTTGTCACAGGACTGAACATACCTTTTAGCATCCTTGAAAAGGGTCGGCCAATAGTAACCCATCCACAGCGCTTTGTGCCCTGTTCTTTTGTCTGCAAAGTGTCCCCCACAAGGTTCATCATGACAGGCTTTCAATATAAGAAATATCTCATCTTCTCTCACACATCTCCTAATCTCAATATCAGGCCCTGTGTAGAAGAGATGACTGTTTAGCCAACAATACCTGGCACTCTGCTAAATGATTTTTCTCTTTTCTCGTTTAGACATATGTGGCGGGAGCTTTCCTGCAACCAAATAATTAGCCACGTCTGCATACCAGGGAGAGTGAGCGGAAAGTGCGAATAGATGTTCATCTGGAAAAGAGTCCTCAACAGGCAAACTGTCATTACTATTAGTGAAACAGGATAGGAAATCAACAACAACATTTTCTTTCCCAGGTTTATCTATAATAGTAATATCAAATTCCTGCAATAACAAGAGCCACTTGGTCACTCTGGCATTGGTGACAGGTTTGTTCATTAAGTATTTAATGGCAGAGTGGTCAGTGTGCACAAATGTAGGATACCCAGTAATGTAATATCGAAATTTATTGATAGAGTAAACAATAGCTAGGAATTCTTTCTCAGTGACAGTGTAATTAAGTTCAGTAGGGGCTAAGTTTTTACTAACATAATAGATGGCATAAGGCACTTGCCCATCCTGCTGTCCTAATACTTCCCCAATGGCGGTATCAGAGGCATATGAAGAAATATGGAAGGGTAAGGCCCAATTAGGTCCCCTTAAGATAGGAGCTGTGGACAGCCTCTCCTTAAGCTCGTCAAATGCTGTCTGGCATGCTTTACTCCACACAAACTGTGCATCCTTCATTAATAGAGAGAACAAAGGAGAAGCTAGTTTTGAGAAGTTTTCTATAAACCTTCGATAGTATCCAGCATGTCCCAGAAAACTTCGCACCTCTTTTTGAGTTGCAGGGGTAGGTATATTTTTTATCACCTTGATTTTTGAAGGGTCTACCTGAATGCCATTGGCAGAGATGAAATTACCTAATACCACCCCCTCACTCATCATCATATGGCACTTTTCGGTGCTTAATGAGAGCTGAGTCTGTTCACAGTGAGTTAAAACCTTCTTTAAATTTTCCACTGCTTCCTCAAAGTGCCTACCATAGGGAGTAAACTCATCCATAAATATTTCCATACTATCATTGACTAATTCAGAGAATATGCCAATTACAACTATTTGAAAAGTTTCCGGTGCATTACATAGACCAAAGGGAAGCACTCTGTAGGTAAATGTTCCCTAGGGACAAGTGAAGGTGGTCTTATCCTGATCCTCAGGAGCAATCTAAATTTGGTTGTACCCACTGAACCCATCTAGGAAGGAGAAGAACTTCTTCCCTGATAGGGTATCAAGTACTTGGTCAATAAAGGGTAGATGGAAATGATCCTTTTGGGTAGCTTTGTTCAGTTCCCTATAGTCAACACATACCCTCCATTTACCATTTTTCTTGGGCACAATTACGAGTGGGGAAACCCACTCACTATCCAAAATAGGATATATAAATCCTGCTTCCAAAAGTTTTTGGATTTCCTCCTTCACTATATCCCTTAGATTGGGGTTCATGCGTCGTTGGGGTTGACACACAGGTCGGGAGTCACTTTTAATATAAATATGATGGGTGCACAGATTAGAGGGAATACCCCTCATGTCTATATACTCCCAGGAGAACGCCCCTTTGTGTTCTTTCAAGAGGCTGATTAGGTGCTTCTGTTCTTCTGAGGATAGGCTAGGATTGATATTCAAAGTCCTTCCAGGCTCTACCTCAATAGGAATACTTTTTGAATTTTTCAAAACTGGGATTATGTTTGTGTCACCAACTAGTGCTTCTTCCGTAAGATTTTCTTGTTCTTCCTTGCCCAGGGTAATGTTCAGGACTTGATATACCTCTCTATCCACTGAAGCGGTTTCACTAATAAAATTACTAATAGTATCATCTTTTGTTTTGTTTTTAAAATTTAAGGCCTTCCCTATAGTTAATAGTGGCTGAACATCATCCTCCTCCTCCTGCTCTATCCAAAGGGAGGTTTCAGCCTCTAGACTTGGCCGAGTTGGAGGATACAGGGTGAGGCTTTTAGTCTCCGTACCATCAGATATAATCATGGACCCTAATCGACAACTGATGTAAGCATCAACTGTGGCCAACCAAGGCCTCCCTAGGATCAATGGGTGTCCCCCCAGCTGCGATTTTGGTTGTAATACCAAAAAGTCAGCAGGGTACTCCCATGAATCTACTGAGATGGCAAGGTCATCTAGAATCCCTTCAGGTCTAATGGTGGATCTATCTGCCAATTCTAAAATAGTAGGGGTCGGTCTAAGATTAGTGAGCCCAAGCTTCTTTACAATATCCATTGTTATGACATTGATCGCTGCTCCTAAATCTACTAGCACGTTGGTTATCTATGTCTGTCCTACCTATACAGTGACAGTAGGATTGCCAGGGTCGTCATACTTTGTCACAGGGGTCTTTCCAGTTATCAAGGCAGAAAAATACCCTATAACGTGAACACTGGGAGGATCTCTGGGTTTCCTTCCTAGTTTCTTGGTGCACAGGTCCCGAATGGTTCTAGCATAAATAGGCATGTCTTGAAGAGCTTGAAGAAGGGGGATTTTAACATAAAGGTTCCTTAATTCTCCTAGGAGGTTAAACTGAGGTTGTCCCCCTATTCTTGGTAGCATTAGTCTCTCAGGATATGGTGGTTGCCTTATCAGCTAGGTAGGCTGCGTATTGTCATATCCATCATTTGATGTTTCAGCCGTTCGATTCTCAGCATCTTCAATGATAGGAACTGTGTCGGATGGATGCTATGAACTCCTTTATTCTTTATGCACAGAAGGTGGAGCATCTTCTATAATTATGGGTTCTACTATTTTACCAGATCGTAAACAAATATCATTACAAGGTACAAGGGAAAGAGAGTAGGCCGGCATGTTGACAGTCTCCAATTGATAGACTGTTTTATTATTCGGGTTAGGATTAGGTTGGGCAGGTAGCTGGGGTCGTATTGGTATATTAGGGACAGAATTATTTTGCAGCTGTAGCTATGACTGCTGAGGTCGGTATTGAGGATATTGAGGGAATTGAAGGTATTGAGGAGAATATGGTGACTATTGAGGTGGAGGTGGTTGAGGAAACTGGTTCCCGGAATGGAAATTCCTCCATCTGGGAGACCACGACGTAGGTTGGTGTGGTGGCTGTGTCCAAGGACTCCATGAGTTAAATTTTTTCATTGTAGGTTGGGAGGGATTCCATTGAGCATAATTTGAAGGGAATTGTGTATTCACATTTTGCATGTTATTATTCCAATTACCCATATTATTCAAAAATGGAAATGATTCTAGAGGCATACCTTGATTTCGAGGCTGCCAAGGTTTCTTCTATGCAATGAAATAGGCCGATTCCACTTCTGGAGCTGACGCCTGCAGAATAGACTTCACTTGAGGAAGTGAGGGACATTCTTTCATGTCGTGGTTTAGCTCACATAGCTGACATACTTCTGATTTATCAAGCGGGCATTCCCTCAGCGGATGATTCTTTCTACATCGTGGGTAGAACACACCTAGTGTGAGATCCTCCACTGCCTGTTTTTGTTTTGCCTTCAGGACATCGATCTCCGAGGAGATGGAGCTCATCATCTTTGTCTTAAAATTTTCAAGGAGATTTCCTATCTCTGCATGGGTAGCTCCTCCATTGGACGACTTCTGAGTTCTATCGAAGACATCACATTCTAGCTTATCCCGTTTGTCTCGCTTATTGTTCCTAGAAGAGCCCCTGGAGTATCTCTTACATAGTTCCACAATATTTCCAAAAGGTTCTTTGGATATATTTCCCTTTCCTAGCAGATTTAACATGTCTAAGCAGTCGTCCCTGATCCCACGAAGAAAGATTATCTTGAGCACGTCCAGCCCCATGTTCGTCTACCCAGCTCTTTGCACATTGTACAGTAGCCTTTCCACAAAATCCTCCAGACTTTCATCCTCCTTCTGCACCATTTTGAATAATTATTCTCTTTTATCCTTGGTGTTGCAATATTCCTGATATTTTTCCAGGAACACCTGTTTCATTTTATCCCAATTAGCAACAGTTCCTCCCCCAAGGCTCATGAACTAGCGTAACGCGTTGTCCTTCAGGGTGGCAGGGAAAAGTTTCAACTTTTGCGCATCAGTGACATAATCATAGCTGCGACAGAGAATATCAAATTCAAAAAGGAATTCATCTGGATCTTCTGCCGCCTTTCCATGGAAGCGAGGCAGCACCGATGGTGAGATATTATTCATAGGGGCTGCCCCTGCTGGCTGCTGAATCGGGAATTGCAATGTAGCCATCGTTCCTTCAGGCAGGCAGTAATTGTCGTGATGACATTTTTCCCCCATTGCCTCTTCCTCGTCAGAGTCGTGTCTGTTACTCATATCCTCTTTTGTTTTCTCCTCCTCTGTTTTCTCCTTTTCGTTCATTCCCATGTTCTTTTCCTCATTCTTCTCTACGTCATTCTCCTGTTCCTCGTTCTTTTCCTTGTTTTTCCACTAATCAGCAAAATTCTGGTGGAACTGCGTCCACTCTTCTTCAGTTACAACTTCCCAAAAATGTTGTACGTTGGACCTCTACTAGCAGGTCCATTTGTAACAGTTGTGTCCTTCTCTGCAGGTATATTCGAGGAAGTCGCGGTTGCTCGTGTATTCTCCACCATGGACCCTGACGCTGGTGCCCCAGAATCGACAGGGTTGCTTCTGATAGGAGTTTCTTGCTGGTGAGCCCTAGTAGATGAATCAGTTTTGTCAACAAGATCGTCGATAAATGTCCTTTTTCCCAATGGTGTTCCTCGACCGTGACTCAAGCCACCTGCACTGTTAGTATCTTGTGGGGTTTTGGGAGTTGGGAGTTGATCGCATTTTACCCTCCTCATATTCATGCAACCCAAATCATTTCAGCAAAAAAGAATAGAAAATACTAGCCAAAAATAATTACCAGATGCAACTAATGATAGTGTTTAATTTTATCCTTCCCTGGCAATGGCGCCAAAATGTCGAGCACCCGATATGCAGATAGATTATTACCAACATATAGAGCATACGAGATTTATTGTCAACCCGAGAAAGTATTTTATTTCAAAGGATAAATGCACAGTATATGCTTTAAACACCAAATCACTGTAATTGAACACTCTTATCCTCTAACAACTATGTTCATCCTAAGAATCCGTGTAATCCCATTCATCTTCTAAATACTACAATTTCGATTACCTATATTTAAGGAAAATGATCTAAGATTCAAACATCAATTACAGATAAAAAGGAAATCCTATTCACAACCCAGAGCGAGAAAACCGCCTATTCAATCTGATTACTCTTGAAATCCATAAACATAAATCAAATATTAATCTAGGAATTCAATTGCAAAGGATTGAGTTCAGCTACTCTAAGGAATTGAATTGCAGGAATGAAAATCAACAATCATAACAGGAAAGATAAATTGCAAGGATTCGTGGGATAACAACTTGAAACTACAGGATGAACAAAGCTGTGTACAACTACCACTCAAATTGCATAAAGAAAGTTCCCTACCCAGTTGACTATCACTCTATACCACTTACCAATCTTAAGAAAATGCAATCACAATTATACTGTAAATCGACACTACTACAGCTATGTACAAAGGAAATAGGATGAACAAAACATCACACAATACTGAATTGAAAAGTCCTAAATTAACTCAGCAATATCTGTGGAAGGTGGGCCCATCCTTTACACAGAGATGCTGGATGAACAACGTGCAACTCTCTTAAATCAGAGGTAACTCCTTATATTAAAGAAAGAAAGATTACACAAGTTGCTTCCACTACTAATATAATGAATGAATTATCTGTTTTCCAACCCCCTGGGTCGAGGCAGCTTCCCATATTTATACATACAGATTATAACATCCTAATCCTATTAAAAAGGGCGGCCATGAAGATCTTTGATCTTCAGGCGCCCTAAATAACACTAGTTGTTACAAACGTGGCATGGTAAAGACATGGAAAATATAGAAAAGCTGTGAATTGACCCAAGAGTGACAATCTCTTCTGACCACAACTATACCTGAGTAGTGATATACTAAAGATTCTCCACTTGTAGCGCATTCTTTAAAACTGCCTTGTCACAGCCCTGTCTAAGATGTTGCATTAGAACCACGTGCCTTAATTGGTGATCGGAGGGTTGAGGATGATCTTGAGCAACGATTATCCCTCCTTTTAAGACTTGTTCAGCCCCATCTTCCTGCAGTCCATTTATCTCAAACTACCTTCACAAATCAAACATGTTAGCACAATTGAGAGATACACAGCCTTAATTATCACAATAACAAGCATTAATAAGATAAAGCAATGATCAGTCATACCTTGGCAGTTTGGGAAATAAAATGAGGACAACAGGTCTGATTAACATGCTGAAATGGTATAAGACAGGGGAAGAAAAGGTGATTGAAGATGGTTAAAAAGGGCCAATTCTAGGCTCAACAGTCCCTTCTTAAGCATTTTTGGCATTTGATTACCTCTTTAGGGTTGTTTCCTAAGTCTATGTTGATCTGTGGTCTGATCCATTTCATTGTAACTTTTTTTACAATATTTTTGTTAAGTAGGTTAGGTTGGTTATATGTGCAATATTTTGCTTATGTCTTTCCTTTTGGATTTGTTAGCTGTAGTGTAAGTGGTTCTGTGAGTTTGTGACCTCTATCAGTTCTTTGATGCGCTTTCTTGTGTCTGATTTCTTTAGTAGTGTTCCAAACTTTTCACTTTTTCCAATATTTTGATCTACTTGGTTTTCAAAGTCAGTAGTTCATCCCAAGTATGGTTTTGGACCAGTGTTGTTGAGTCTTTCAAGCTGGTTACTATAGGATACAGATAATTGTTCTTTCATTTATACATGTTCATATTTTTTGACTTGCTTAATTGCATTAGATTTTGATTTTTGAAAAGGAAAATAAGACAAAGCATTGTAGCTACTTTGTTAGTATTAGTTAGGCTCTTTCTAGGTGTGTTTTTCAATTATTTTCAAAAAGAAAAAGTAAAAAAAAAGATCTTTTGTTTTCAAATTTATTAAGCAAATTTCATTTCTTATAGAATATGAATACCCTTTCTTTAATTTATACATGTTCATATTTTTTAACTTGCTTAATTGCATTAGTTTGCATAAGCTTTTTATTTTTGAAAAGGAAAATAAAACAAAGCATTGTAGTTACATTTCCAGTATTAGTGAGGCTCTTTGTAGGTTTTTTTTTCAATTATTTTCAAAAAGAAAAAGTAAAAAAAAAAAATTGTTTTCAAAGTTCTTAAGAAAATTTCATTTGTTTCAAAAAAAGGAAAAAAGAATTTTGAATAGAATTTTTATTTGAATTTTTTTACATCATTTCTTTCTTTAGGTTGAGTCATAATACCACATGTTGCACTTCCACTACCTTGAGTAATAATAACCTTAAAAAGAACACTATAAATTAAAATCTATTAGTAACAGTTTCTTTCTAGGGTCTACATTGTTAATGGAAAAATTGCTCAACCAGCTCTACACCACATACAAACATCCATTTCCTAACATTTTCCCCTCACTTTTGACCTCCACACGTATGTTTTAACCTTATTGTCTCTAAAAAAGCTCAAAAATATTAAAAAGGGACTAGAAAACCACACAAGAGCTAAAAATCTCACAAAGGGGCTAAAACCCCCAAAAGAGCTAAACAATAGAAAAAGGGGCTTAAAACCCTAAGTAGGCCTTAAAACCCTCATTAGGGTCTACTGGTAAAACCCCTGCCAACAGGCTCCAAAACCCTAAATGAGAGAAATGGACAGAAAAAACTATAAATAACGGGCGGAGGTCCCCATCACAACATGACATATTCCTTCCGGCGTTATTATACTTGCATGAGTACTTTGAGAAACCATCTCTCTCAAACTACTCATATCAAGTCACCAAACATTCCATTTTCCCCACTTGATCCCCATTTTGTGTGTTGAGTCAACCTCCATACTACCAAACCTATGGAGAAGCAGTATCATTATGAGTTAGGGCACAGTGGCCCCCTTTCAAGTAAATTGGAAGGTATAATGGTATCATTGATTTTTATTAGTTGTATAGATTGTTTGTATTTGTTTATTTGTGTTTCTAATAGTTTGTTTTACAACTAGCTCTTCCATTTTGAACTGTTCCCTTTCGTCCCTTTGATGGAAGGGAAGTGCATCTGCATGTAGTCGAGGATTTTTCCTAGCTACAGTTTTGGTGACTCTACTGGGTCGATCCCATTGGATCCATTGTTTTACAAGTTTTTTCGTAGTTTTTCCTTCACAACCGTCCCCGATCAGGCCCTCATGAGGTCTATCCGAGTCCGTATGTCCCTAGTACCCATGACTGTCAGCAACTATCGTCTATCTTTTTTATTTTTTTGTTTTTCGGCCAGGTCGCTAATTTCAGGATCAAAAGAGGGACCCAGTCACTGCTTGAGCCCTGGAAGGCACAACCCAGTCACTACTTTAGCCTTGAAATGCGTGACTTGCCCCTAGGGCACTGTCGCTACTATTTGTTTCCCCAGAGGCAACCTAGTCGCTACTGTGTGGACTATTTGTGCGACTCAGTCACCATCGTTGAGCATTCAGAAGTGACCTAGCTATTTTTGAATCAGTTTTTACATGTGTTTTCCTATCTGAATGACCCATTCACCACTAGTTAACTATCACATACAATATTCCTATTTTTATCTTAGTTTCTGTAAGTTATATTCTGTTTTTTCATTATTAAAACATTGGGAAATAACTATCTTATTCAACCCTTCCTCCTCTACCTTTTGGGTCTTCTGAGATAAGATGTGGGATTGATTAAGCCTAGTAATAGGAATCCATTTCTATCATTTCTCTTGTCCATTAAAAACAAGTGACCTTGGCAGCTAGAGGAACTGGAAACTGTTGGGGGTTTCACGTTGTTCGTGTCCTCCCTGTTGAGCACTAAGAATTTGAGGAGTGACCAGTGGATCTACTAGTGGACTTGTTTCCACCTTGATGAGAGCCCAACACTCCTTATTTGATTTGAGGGAGACAAAAGTGAGGTAGTCACACTACTGATTCACAACAAGTTACAATTAGTTTTCCATCATTACATTTGGTATTGCACTTTGGATTTGCTTTATTTTTTCAACTCTGTTTTGATTTAGGCCCATTGCTTAATATTTTAACAGAATCCAATATCATTTACTCATTACATAATAGAGCAAGTAAAAAAAAAAATCTCATACACAAAGTACACACATTCACACCATATAATCCAATAAACCTCAGTTCATGACCTTGAGCAAACCATAAAAGTAACATATTTACTTAATCAAATCATGCGGTTTGAAGACATACAACCACTATAATTGTGGGAAGTTCTTGGGATTTTCCATAAAATGCATTATGAGGAGTACCAAAGGCACCCCAAAGCAGCTGGCCAACAAGAGGAAATTCTAAGCGAAATGGGCAACAACCCCTTCTAATTGACTAGACACACCCTTGTGAGGAAAAATCCAAGCGTTGTCTTCTAGTAGTATTGGTGGTTGAGTGACCACTTGTGAACCAATAGAAAGTCATTGAAACCGAAGTATAAAATTTATTACAGGTTACTACTAGAAAAAAACCATTGATCCACCTGCTCTTCCTCATGCCTTAGGGGGGATCCCCCTCAATTTGGGTCATTAGACCATCACCGTCGAGGCCCTCCTCAACAAACCTCCTCACCATAGAAGGTCACATGGCCTCTGATTATGACTAAGATTTGTATCAGTTAGAGCCAAATATTTTCAATGCACAGTCTATCCCCATGGTTGGCGTAAAGCTTCATCCCTTCTTCGGAGGGGTGGTTGGAAACAGACCCATGTCCCTTCCTCACATCATCACCAACATCTTGTCTAGTGGCCCCAATACCATTGTGCATGTCATTTTGAGTCCTCTACCCATTAGTGACAATCCCACAACAACTCTTGTCATTCCCAGAGTACCACCTTTCATGTCTTGGGGCAGCCGCCATTCCAAGACCATCTCGACTATCCTCATTGTGGAAAGTCAAGCTAAGGTGCCCCTAGTAATGCATGGAAATCACGCTCCTGCAAAATATGATGCCATCATTGGTCCCTCCTGCACCAAACTTGGGTCTAACATGCCATTCATGGCTCACCTCAACTTGCCTGATTTGGCTAGTTTAACTAATGACCCAATCAGCCATCAACCCCATTGGCCTCCCATTCCAACCAAACTTTCATTAGACATTCCAAAGTTTGAAGGGAAGGAATGTGAGTGCCCCCAAAACCACATTATGTCATTTCATCTATGGTTCTCTTCAAACAACATTTAAGATGATTCAATCAGACTTAGGATGTTCTAGTGCACCCTCATAAGTGCCACAACCAAATGGTATATTGAGATACCTCAAGCCTCTTATCTTGAATTCATTTCCCTATCCTTCATGTTCTTACAATACTTCCAACTCCCTATCAGATACAATGAGGGCACTAATATCTTGTTTTTTTTCCTCCAAAACACTACGACCCATATAACCAACCACATCCACGAGTGGCGATGATGACATAGCCTATGAAAGATCTAGCATGATGACAGGATATTTATCGATTGGTTCTTAAAAAAATTGCTACCTCCCATAGCCAAGGACATCGCCTTTGAACTTACCCAATCCAAGGAAGAGGCCATCTTGAAGGCCCAATAGTTTGATTGATGCTCAGTTTGGATACCTATACACCATCATTCCAGATGCTCCCTGTGCTGACACCTCTCATCATGATGTGTCAAGAGAATCCCATGCTGTAGATGGACTAATAGGTTTTGTCTCCAACCACCCACACTATGATGCGACACCTCCTATGATGCCACATCACCCAAGAAACAACCCTAATGTTGCACAAAAAAACCAAGTGCCTGAATACTCAAGGACAGTGGCTCAGTCCAAAGCCACACCCTCTTATATATGCACATCCTGTGCCAAGTCAACATGCCCATGCACCAAATTTTCTGACACAACTGTATTCGGTACCAATGACTGTATTCGTAGCCCCTCTAGCTCCTTTGGCCTACTATGCACCACCCATGCAAGCCGCTCTAGCCCTCGCCCCAACTCCTTTGATGACCATGGGTAAATTTTTTTCTCAACAAAATATTCTCAATCAACTGGCCTACAATAACCAACAAGGACTAGGTAAGAAAAACTGCAGAAGAAACGGGGGTAACAACCAAACACAAGGAGGTGGCCAATAGCCTAACTCTCCTAACAACAATGGTGCTAACCTGCCAGTGTAAAACCCCCAACAGCATAATCGACTGGGACTGACCGCTCCCTTATGGACTAATCATCCATGCAAGTTATGCAATGTCTATGGTCATTATACTCATGAATTCCCACACATGGACCGTGTTAATCTGTTTCTCCAAAACGAAGCTCAACGGGATACCAATGCATCAAATTAGGCTCAACCCAACCCAACACCACCAGACACTCTCCCCATGGTGCTCCAAAACCTACTACCAATCCAAGGAATGGTTTCAACCGCACCCCTTCCCCCACCTGTTCCCAAAACACCCATCGCGGATCCACCTACAGAGACTGGTATCCATCACCTCATGACAATGTCAACTGAAGAGGAAAACCTCCATACTAGAAAGAACTAGTACGGGTCTACCAGTGAAACCATTGATCCATTAGAGACATCCACTTCTAGGACTCACAACATGCCTCTCCACTTACCCCCACTCCCCATCAAGGGGGCAGCTAGAGGTCCACAGTTTCCCATGCAACATATCACCAACAATTCCACAACTAGATCTTCCTTGAATTACAGCATCATTGTCGACTTGCCTCTGTCATCTAAAACCATGTTCGCTTTTGAGGTGCCCAAAACATGCCCACCATAGTGGAAAGCATTGTTATCTACCTTGGTGTCGTGGATCCCTCCGATTCTAGGTTGATCACATTCGATTTGGATCAAGCAAAGCCAATAATTCCATCAACAGTCACCTTCAAGATTTCAGTCTCAATTGAAAATTTGGTCATACATCGATGTATCATCAATGAAGGGGAATCCACCTACTTCATGTCAAAAATTTTCTAGCAGAAACTCAGGTCCCCTACCCTCCAACCGTTAACCACTACACTACGTGCCTATGATGGTCATCCCACCAAATCCCAAGGCATTCTTCCGCATGTCCCCATATCATTTTCAGGTAGTATGGTTCTGATTAACATAGAGTTTTTCAATGCACAAATTGACTATAACCTTCTCCTTGACCGTAGTTACATGTATGTTATTGGAGCCATGGCATCCCTTGTTTTCTGCCTTATGATGTTCCTTCATGATGGGAATATTGTGATGGTGGACCAGTTAACTTACCATGATCTGTAGGGGATGACCACACCATAAAATTCCATCCCTATAGTTTATACCTCCATCGATAGCGCATCCATCCCTTCCATCTCAATTGTCGGTGCTGGATTGTTCACTGACACTTCCATGATGGCTTCTTTCCCTTCTTTACCTCCTCCACCATCATCAAGTGACACTACGGACTTGTTCATGCTTTCATCCAACAACATTCCACCCAAATCCTAACCATAGCCACAACCCCAAGCATAGTTACAGCTTCAAATGCGATCACCATGGAATTATTGGGGATCTCTCCTAGTCCATACGATTCCTTTCCTTTTCCCACCATTCAACATCATGCGCAAGCCAGTGATGGCTACTTTAAACCTACCAAAATTTACATTGGGGATTTCGATGTGGTACCTTGAGCCACCTACCCATTCTCGAATACCATAGGTTGTGTTGAATCCCATGCAACCCATTGCAGTTGACTCATGCCCCCCTTCTGGCCCACAAAAACCTCCTTCTGTACCTACATCAGCCTCACCTCCTCCAAAAGGGACTCAGGAAAAAAACACTAAAACAGTCATTGAACCATGACTGACTCCACCTTGCGTCGTGTGCGATGTACAGGGTCACGCATCCCAGAATTGTCCAGAAATCCCCATCCTTTGCACACACATAGAATCCATGGATACAATGGAGAATATCCTGGTAGTCATCATCTCGACTCATCCGATGGTAAAAAACAAGTCTTTAAGGATGAACCATGCATGCACACTTTGCAGAATATATGGACATTATTCTCAGCACTGCCAAGACTTAAGGCTAGTTTCCATCCACCCTTAGCAATCTTCTAAAACATTCCCTTGAATCCAAAATCACCGTCATTAAGGAGATCCACCCTTTGGTTTCTTCCTCAACCACCACAATTATGTACATGATCTCTAGCTCTAGTAGTCCTTCAATTTCCCTGAACAAGGATGATCCACTTGATCTATCCCAGTGCCACTCTCATTACGATCAAAAGACCTATAGAATAAGCACTGGTTTTACCCTTTCCACTCAGCCCATGGTGTAGAATCAGGTCATCCTATGTAATTTTAGACTCTTCCCCCACATACTACACAAAAATTGTAGAGACTCAAAGGAAAGGTCAATTTCCTTCGTTGGAGGTCCTCTACCTAACATTACCACCATTAGTCTCTTGTAGTATAGTTTTTTCTTCTTTTTGTTTTACACAGTTCTTAAAGTGAGTCTTACACTTTGCTTCCTTGATTCCTCTAAATGGATCCTACCTCCCATTGCTACACTAGATTTTTTGATGGAGCAAGCAGATGGTCTACAAATCTCACCTTGGCTGCGTGGGTTATCTATTCCCTGTCACATGAGTTGATCCACACTGAAAAAATGTGTGTGGGCATCACAACCAAAAACTAGGCTGAGTATGATGGTGTTATTGGCCTCTTGGCCGTTGGCCTCCAGTTGGCTATTCATCACCTCGATGTCTTCTTAGACTCCTAGCTGCTTGTCTCCTAATTGAATAACCACTACCGAGTACGTGATCCTTTCCTTTTTAGAAAATTCCTACGAACTAAACAGTTTGTTAGAACTTTTGAATCCATTACATTAACACATGTTGCCAGAAACCTCAATAGTTTAGCAGATCAAATGGATAAAGATATTCTAGAATGGAATATTCATCATCACATATAGGAAGCATATAAAAAGTTTCATCATGCATAAGATATAATCATCATACATATGTAGCATACATCATCTAGGAATTTTTCATCATAAAAAAGACTGACATAAAAAACCAAAAAAGTGCATCCACGTGCATAAAAAATATATATGTATATAAAATGTCAAAGTGTTCAGTACAAAATGAGAATACCCACAAATATTTCTCAACTGAATACACATATCGATACAAAATTACTAGTGTAGCATTGCACTAGGGGCAACACCACTGGATGCTAGTCAGAGTTGGAACCCTCCTCTTGCTCGTCCAACTCTGTACCCTCCTCTAAATCCTCCTCATCCTCCTCCTCCTCCTCATTGGAGTCACCATCATCATGCATAGGCATGTCTCCCTGTACCACTACTCACACATACTCAGCAGTAACAACAATCCTCTTCATGAGAGGAATCCACTCGGGGGGAGCATGGTAACAAGCGACAATAAGCTCATCATACAGATACTACCAACCATCATATGTAACTCCCTCCAATAGGCACTCAATATGCTTTTGAAGCTTGTCCATAGTATGTTGTTTCCTCCTGCATCCCTGTGCAAGTGGATCTAGTCCTTCCAGCCTTCCCATCCTTCGTTGGTACCATGTTTGTGAGAGAGGACCAACATCTAAACATGCACACAAATATGTCATCATTCTCTACACATCAACTAGATACCAATAATATGAGTACTCTATATATGAATTTAAACACATAAAGCATCATGTATACATACCATTTGGTCCCCATGCCTGGCCTGGAGGTCAAGGCATCTCTGGGTCTCCTAGAAGTGCGTCTCATGGTAAGGATAGTCCTTGACGACTACCAGGAGTTGCCTCCATTGAGTGAGAAGATCCCGAGTAAAGAAGTGGCCCACCACATCGTCTCCCTCATGCACCAATTAGAGGACATTTGGGGTCTAAAATGGGCCTTATAATAAAATGCGCCAACAATAAATTTTGTGAGTTGGAATTCAAGAACCAATAGAATTTCAATAAAATGAGTCAACCATAATGGTTGAATTGACATATTTGTCATAAAAGAAAACTACTTTTTTTGTTCATATTTTCGACATATATTCCTGTGTTTTTACTCAAATTTCAAGCGGGAGATATCATTGAATATGGAATTTAATTCTGCATCGAACGAGTACCCACACTGCATACTTTTGACAGACCCCACTACCCCAAACACAAGAAATACTTTTCAGTTATTTCTTATTTTTGGGGTAGCAGGGTTTGTCAAAAGTATGCAGTGTGGGTACTCATTGGATGCAGAATTAAAATTTTCATCCAACGAGCTCTCCTACTCATAATTTGAGTAAAAAATAGGGAGATATGTCGAAAATACGAAAAAAATGTAGTTTTTTTCATTCTTCCCCCAAAATTAATAACTATTATTTTATTATTTTAACTATTATCTTATTATTTTAACTATTATTTTATTATTTTACTTAGGAGGCCAATTTTATACCTCAAATTTCCTCTAATGATCATCTCACACCATCTATGTTAAATTTTCATATGCTTAGCTAAGACATCAGTACTTCATTTCATTTTCATAACAAAAGCATATAAACATGATCACTGAAAGATAGACAAGCACAACCATACAAAAGTAACACAAAGATTTATCCTGGGAAAACCCTAAAGGGAAAAACCTAGCAAAAGCTTCCTCAATATAGATGCCCCCAAAAGATAAAAGATAAAAGATAAAACTAGCAAGGAGATCAAAGCCTGATCCTCCTCCTTCTCCAGCTACTTCTCTTCTCCACTAATGCACTACACAAGTGAGAGTGTGTGTTCCAAATGAGGAGCACTACACCTCTATTTATATTCATCCGTTCACTTAAGTTAACTCATCTGTCATGTAGGATCGAGTTAATCATGTAGGGTCGAGTTACACATGTAGGCTCAAGTAACCACACTGGGGTGCTAATGACCCACCTTTACAATTAGAGGGGACTGCTTCATGACTCTTATTAGTTCTTTCGATTAGGAGCATCAGGGTACAAAGTAATACAAGTGGTTCTCCCGGTAGGACCATCAGGGACCACAAAGAAATACATATAGAATATTCTTCAAAGTTACAATATTTCAACACTCCCCCTTAACGAGAAGGGTATTCTATAACAACATCAACAACAACAATAATAGGAGAGAGATAGAGGACATCATCAACATCATCAGGGTGATACATCTATAAATCATTGGAATCTTTTCAACATCATGTAGCCTTCATATTCAATCTTTAGTCTTCAGCATCATCAGTACTTTGACCGCTTCGAACAGCAGCATCTTGACTCTTCAATCAGTAGCAACATCTTCAGCACTTTGACCTTTCGATCAGTAACATCTTTAGCACTTTGACCTTTCGATCAGTAACATCTTCAGCACTTTGACCTTTCGATCAACAACATCATTTTCAACACTTTGACTTTTAGATCAGCAACATCTTCTTCAGCACTTTGGCCTTTCAATCAGCAACAACATCATCATCATACTCTAACATCAACTCATCATCATATTCTGATCTTTCGATCAGTACGTCATAATCATAATACTTTGATAATATGGCATCATCATCATCACATTCTGATCTTTCGATCAGAAACATCATCATCATCATCACATTCTGATCTTTTGATCAGAAAACATCATCATCAGCAGCAACATCATAATCATAAGCAACTTCTGATCTTTCGATCAGAAAACATCATCATCATCATATTCTGATCTTTCGATAAGAGAACATCATCATCAGTAAATTCTGATATTTCGATTAGAGAAACTTCATCATCATCATATTCTTATCTTTCGATCAGAGAACATCATCATCATCAGCAGCTTCTGATCTTTCGATCAGAGAACATCATCATCATCAGCAGCTTCTGATCTTTCGATCAGAGAACATCATCATCATCAGCAACATCTGATCTTTCGATCAGAAACATCATCATCATCATAAAAACATCAACATCATCAAAACATCAACATGATCCTTCCTTTTGGAATTATGGGATTTAGGTCTTTACGGAGTTACCAATGATCCTTCCTTTCAGAATTACGGGATTTATGTCTTTACGGAGTTACTAACGATCCTTCCTTTCATAATTATGGGATTTAGGTCTTTACGGAGTTACTAACGATCCTTTCTTTCAGAATTACGGGATCAACACATTTGTGGAACTCAGACAATCCTTCCTATTGGAATTATGGGATCATTTCAATGATCCTTCCTTTCGGAATTACGAGATTTAGGTCTGTATAGAGTTACTAACTATCCTTCCTTTCGGAATTACAAGATCAACACAGATGTAGAACTCAGACAATCCTTCCTATTGGAATTACGGGATCAACACACTGTGGAACTCAGACAATCCTTCCTATTGGAATTACAGGATCAACTCAATGATCCTTCCTTTCAGAATTACGGGATTTAAGTCTTTACGGAGTTACTAACGATACTTCCTTTCAAAATTATGGGATCAACACAAATGTGGAACTCAGACAGTCCTTCCTCTAGGAATTACAGGATCAACACACGTTCTCGAGTACCGAAGTCACCAGATCCATTCTGAACTGAAGTTTAAGGATGATACAATCCTACCACATTCATGGGGACCAAGATCTTCGGATACATTTTGAACCGAGGTTCAGGGATGATGCAATCCATTGCTTTCATGGGGGCTGAGACCTCCAGATACATTTTGAATTGAGGTTCAGGGATGATGCAATCCACCACTTTCATGGGGGCTGAGACCTCCGAATACATTTTGAACTGAAGTTCAGGGATGATGCAATCCTACCACTTTCACGGGGGCCAAGACCTCCAGATACATTTTGAACCGAGGTTCAGGGATGATGCAATCCACCACTTTCACGAGGCTCGAGACCTCCAAATACATTTTGAACCGAATTTCAGGGATGATGCAATCCTACCACATTCATGGGGGGCGAGACCTATGGATAATTTTGGACAGATTTTCTGGGATGATACAATCCCTCTTCATTCTTGAAGACCGAGGTCTCCGGGTCACTTTTGGGCAAGTGCCCAGGGATGATACAATCCCACCACATTCTCGATGACCAAAGTCAATGGATCACTTCTGGACATATGTCCTGGGATGATGCAATCCCTCTTCATTCTCGAAGACCGAGGTCTCTGGGTCACTTTAGGGCAAGTGTCCAGCGATGATACAATCCCAATACAACATCACTACTCCCCCTTTCGAGGAAGGTCTTTCTAAACCACACCAAGCTTGTCTCAAAAGTGTTCAAACTTTACTCGAGATAGAGGCTTTGTCAGCACATCATCATCTAAACCATCTTCAACTACATCTTCAGTATGTGAATACTGAACTATCACCATCTGTATCTCCAGTATGTGAGTACTGAAACATCATCATCTGCATCTTTATATTGAATGTAGAAATACCGGATTTCTAGGTGTTACAACGGAACACAGGGTTCTCTGTTATCACAACTCTCGTTATCACATAGAATCAATGTAGTATCCATCTTCAATTCAAAGAGACCTGATATCAGCTTTCGAAGCCATATGGCTTCACAACTTAGTAGAGCAATCTGCTATGTATTTTGCTTCAGCCATGCTACGAGAAACACTGGACTGTTTCCTACTAAACCATGAACTCATAGCAGACCCCAAACAAAAGCATCTACCTAATGTGCTTTTCCTGTCTGAGATACTTCCAACCCAATCTGCATCTATATAGCCATAAAATCTATACTCATGGCTACCATCATAATATAAACCAAAGTCTATAGTCCCTTTCAGATATCTCATCACATGCTTTGCAGTTACTAGGTGAACCCATCTTGGTTGAACAAGATATTGAATTACGGTTTTCACAGCAAAAAAAATGTCTGGTCTGGTATTTGTTAGGTATATCAATGACCCAATGATCTTTCTGTAATGAGTCATATCCACTAACTCTGATGAGTCATCAGCTAACAGCTTCAGGTTGGATTCCAGGGGTGTGGCCATGACTTTGCATTCCAACATATTGAATCTCTTCAATATCTCTACCGCATACTTTCCCTGGTTGAGAAATATTTCTTCTAAACTTTGCCATACTTCTAGACCTAGGAAATAATGCATTAACCCAAGGTCTTTCATCTCAAATTCTTCTGCTAGTTTCTTCTTTCTTTCCATGATCTATTTCTCATTTCTTGTCAAGGATAAGTCATCCACATATAATAACAGGATTGTTGGGCTATAGGGTAGACCCGGGTTTTATACCTTTAACTTCGCACCAACAAAAGACCCACAGAGTTGGCCCTTTCAGCAACAACCTGCGAACAGGATGCAGTCTCACCCAAAACTACTATGGGGTGCCGTAGAACCAGGTTTTTGCAAGCAAAAGAGGGATATTACTGTACCTTTAGCTTTTAAACGTATTATAAATATAAATGACAGAGCTTAACATTCACTTATTTAGCTTCGCGGTTAGATAACAAACAGTGTCTTGCGCAACCCTTTACTGGGAGGTGACAGCGAAGTTATTATCTAGCAGTGATCTTTGCTTATCAGATATATAAATATTAATGCATGAAAGAACACAACAGAAACAACACACAGAACCATGACACAAGATATAATGTGGTTCACCCCCAGTGTAGGGGTTACATCCACATAACTGTGTTTTATTCAACTTTCTAAAAAAACCACAGTTTTGATCTGTGCACTCAGCTGCATATTCCTTCAAGTATTCAAAGCCATGCACACAGCTGCAGGCCTCTGCACACACAGCTGCAGATTTCCTTAATCACCCAAAACCCTCTGCGCACATAGCTGCAGAGGTCATCCACGCACACAGCTAGGACTTAACCTTTTCTTCCAAAATAGCCTTAGCTTTGCTTCAATTCCTGTTACACAAAAAGCCTAACCTAACTTATTTACAAGAGTGCCTATTTATACAGCGCACTTATTAGAAAACCATGGGCTTAAACCATGGGCACCCCGAACCCTAAACCCTAGACTTAAAGCTTGGGTTTATTACAAAGAGAAGGTTTTTACTCCACCCCGACACCCCTAAGACTATTTTGAGTCATGAATCCACTTACAATCTCCGTAACTCCGTGGAGTTACCCATCCTAAGGACCGTTAGGGTGTGCGCCCCAACAGGCCCCTAAGACTCACCAGTGGCCCGTCCCGGGACACTCAGCTGCTTTTCTGGTGGTAGAATCTTGTTTGCGAAGCCTGGTGTGCTCTTTGCTGAAGCCATACATGCGCTTGCTGGCTACTTGTTCCTTTCCTTCATGAAATACTGGTTAAGGCCTTCTAGATCTATCAACAATCCCATCCTTCGATCTACTTGCCAAACATTTGACCATCCACAACTTAGGGTCCCCGGAGTTGCGTGTCAAGGTGCATAAGACAAACAGCCACCATGGTTCTGTTAAACCAGGAGGATACATCTTGGGATGTTTCAGATTTTTTTTGTGAAGACTGGTGCTATTCTTTGTGCAGCATAGAGCGCGCTTCTGCCTTTCTTCATGCCTTGGTCGAGCATGGCCGCCCGGGTGGATTACTTAGAAGGTTCAACAAACCTCTCTCCTTGACCACTCGTAATAACTTCTGGACTTCACGGTCATTAGACATAGTGCTAATTGAAGAAACTCAAAGACATGCACAGTGCATGAGTCACAGGCCGATGTAGCTTCTTATAGAATCCTGAAATAGAATCTATCATCATGGTGTATTAATGACACCAAATATGATGAAGTGTCAGAAATCCTGTCCACATAGAGCCAGATTTCTGAAGATCTCATTATTGCAGGTAGTGAGGGCAGTTCGCGTGCCAGCGCCGCCAAGTCTAGTTTGTCCCATCCGTCACATTTTAATCTGTGACACACTTGTAATCTTCAACATAACTACTAGCTTCAGCTTCGCCTTGACAAGAACCTTCGACACAATATTAACCTTTGAAATTTGACATGCTTCCACACTCCGTAGTTTTGAGGACAACTTC
>LPNX010838107.1:218149-249905 GCA_001517045.1 Pseudotsuga menziesii | reverse complement strand
TAATGCATCTTGCTCCTGACTTCTTCACGGGGGGGGGGGGGTTGATAGGTCCAACAAAATAAATAGCCCATTTGTCAAAGGGTTGTAAAGTTACCTGCAGAACTAGAGGCATCTCATCCCTCTTGGATGGTTTTCCCGTCCTTTGATAGATGTCACAGCTGTGGCAATATTCTCTTGCATCCTTGTGAATTGTGGGCCACCACAATCCGGCTATCAGAATCTTTTGTGCTGTAGCGTTTCCTGCATAATGACGTCCTACTGCCCCAGAATGTGCCTCAGCCAAAATTAACGGCTTCTCATGTTCTATCACACATCGACGCAATATTTCATCTGGTCCCATCTTATATAATTGTCCTGCTATTAAGGTAAACTCAGCTGCTCGAACCACCAACTGCTTCTTCTGCTATGTTGTCATCTCGGCCAGTTGAAAACCTGTAGACAAATACTGAACAATATCCTAACAGTATTTGTCAACCATCTGGATGGCAAACAACTGGGCATGAGGAAGACCTTCGTCCAGGCTGATAGGTTCTTCTCCCGACTCGAGCCTCAACAAGTGGTCAGGACCTAGATTCAGTCTTCCTGGTTTGACTATGATCTCAAAGTCATATTCCTGAAACAAAAGCAGCCATCTGCATATCCTTCCACCTAGCACAGGCTTGTTAACCAAATACTTCAAAGCAGAGTGGCCAGTAAACATCTTAAAATGAGAGCCTAACAGATAATGTCGAAACTTCTGCAATGCATACACCATAGCTAGACCTTCTTGTTCTGTCATAGTATAATTTTTCTCTGCTGTGGACAATTTCCTACTTGCAAAAGAAATGGGGTGATCAATATTACCTTCACCTGACTGGGCCAATACTATACCCATAGCAATGGAGGATGCATCGACATGCACATGAAATTCCTTATTCTAGTCAGGGAATACTAAGATGGGAGCAGTTACCATCTTTTCCTTCAGAATATCCAAGCTTGCTTGACACTCAGGTGTCCATTCGAACTTAATATCTTTCTTCAATTGCTTTTCCATTGGAGCAGTAATCTGAACACACCCTTTAATAAATTTCCTGTAATATCCAGTATGACCAACTGTAGTGCGGAGTTGTCTAACAGATGTTGGAGGTGGCAGGTTCACAATAATAGCTATCTTCGCCGGATCCATCATCAAGCCTTGTTTACACACAATGTGAGCTAGCAGAATCCCAAAAGGTGCACAAAAGATACACTTTTTCAAGTTCAAGGAAATCTGGTGCTGTCTACATTTATCCAGCATAAGTCTTAAACTAGTTATATGGTCTTTTAGTAGCCCAAAGATAGTCCAATCATCAAACTAAAATTCTAAGAATTTATGTATATATTCCTTAAAGGAAGAGATGACTACTCTAGAAAATATAGCAGGTGCATTCTTTAATCCAAAGGGCATAATTGTATACTGAAAGGATCCCATTTCTGTAGCAAAGGTGGTCTTATGTCGATCCTCTGGAGCAATTCTGATCTGATGGTAACCTAAAAATCCATCAGTAAAAGAGTACACTTCTTGACCCCCGACATTGTCTAACACTTCATCTGTGAAAGGTGTGGGGAAAGGATCATGTAGACAAGCATCATTCAGCTTCCTTAGATTAACACAGATTCATATTTCACCCTTAGTATTCTTCTCTTGCACCACCATAGGACTGACCCACTCAGATTCCTCAATGGGCTCAATAATTCCTGCAGCAAGCATCTTATCCAGCTCCATCCTAACTTTTTCCTTATACTTAGGGTTCAACCTATAAGGCCGTTGTTTCACAGGCTTCACATCAGGTTTTAAGGGGATCTTTATGACTCCTATATCACCCAGGATACCTTTCATCTCTGAGAACTTTGTTGGAAATAGGTCCTGATATTTATGGAGAAGTTGGGTCACTTTGCTTACCATTTCTTCATCCCAATAATCTCCAATGGTAGCATGCTTAGGCTATTCTTCTGAGCCAATGTTTACGGTCCACGTCTTCAGGGGCTGTGTCACCTCAGGTACTTCGACTGCTGGTCCATGTACTTCATAGTGTCCTTTTGAATCTGGAATATCAATGTTGTGTGGATCGTCATCCTCGTCAATTGCGAGGTTATAACATTTGACTGCATTAGCTTCTTGTGCCTTCCAATCCAGTTGGTATTCTGCTATCTCTTGATCATCAAACACCTTAGTATGGATCAACCTAATAGCTGCATCTAAAGCAGGGAAAACCTCATTAATAGAAAATGTCAATACAAAACTGTCAACAAGAGTATCCCAACTTACAGTACCCCGGCGAAGCTCGACTTCTGCATACCAATTCTTTGCAATAGGATCCAAGGTATGCACAAACTGATGTACCCACTCTGCACAAGGTACATGCTTCCAGGCTTCGTAACATTGCTCCAAATGCTTCTGAGGGTTGGTCTTACCATTAAACCTGCTGCGGACCTCTTGTGGTCGATCTGTGAATCTCAGGCGAAGGGACTGTTGGAAAACTTCCCAACTATGAATGTACTGTTTGTGACCATTCCACCATCTGGCTGCTGTAGCTCTGAAGGCTGAGTCCAAAGTCTCCATTTTCTATGAGTCTAGTATCTGGGCTGAGAATTGCTCAATAAACTCTTCTTGGTCTGTCGAACCATCAAAAACAGGTAAGGGTCTTGTCTGCGAGCCAAGCCATCTAAGAGACTTGGTAATTCTTGCACAACGGTGGCCATGTAACTCATACAATCTGTTCTGCCAATTCTCTAGACCATCATCTGAATCCGTCATACAGGAGCTGTCACATTGCCAATCCATAATACCTTCAGCATTAGGATCAACATAATCTTCTTCCTTCGCTGTGATATTGTAGATATGGTCCAACACATCCTGATCTTCATGTCGGAGGGGTTCTGTGTACCTTTCTCCTTGGGAAGGATCCAATGGGACTATGACTCTCAAGTCTTTCCCTTCAAAAGTCATCTGTCTCTTCTTAAGGTTAATAACTGTAGCATTTGCCATTGCCCACTCAATACCTAACAAGGATGGATAGGGATTGCTGTCATCAATGATCTCAATAACTTCGAAGTCTGCTACAGTACAGACACCATCAATATCTACTGGGACATTAGGGAATCGTCCTAGGGGCACAATCTTCTGCTGATTGGATAATCTCAACTGTATAGGTGACCATTCAAGGGTAGGTTTTCCCATTTGTTCCCAGGTTTTCTTGGTTTGGACATTGACCTCTGATCCTAGATCCAAAATAACATCAGTCATATCATATTCTCCTATCTGAGCATTCAATCTCATTTCCCTGCCAGTTCTCCTGACTCTATTAACAGGTTTTTCCTGACCAGAACTCTGCTGGGGTTCGCAAGAAGCAATAACTTTCTGCAACTCACTTAAAGCATTCTGATTTCTTAAGAATTTCAGACAACTCTGTAGAAAGGAGGACAGGGTACTTACTTTGTCTGTGGAAGCTTCTTGCGGCAGTGACTGCTGCTGATGTGGTTGCACAGGTACTACTGATGTACTAGAATCCACAAAATATTTTTGGGTTTCCATGAATGTTTCTTTCTCTTTTTCAATATCAAAGGAAGGAACTTTCGTAGGGGCCTTATGAACCCAAGCCTCGTCAGGTTGTTTCTCGGCAGGCTATATATGTGTCGTAGCTCCACTTCTAGTGACAACATTAATGGATGGGGCAGGTTTTCGCTCAACGTAAATAATCTGAAGATTCTGAGTAGGGGCACTGTTTCATTCCTGAATCTTAGCTATCAACTACGGGCACTACTCAATCACACAATCTACTGCTCGGCAATACCGACATGTCATAGTGGGGTTCCGACAGTCGCGAGCCAGATGTCTGTCCTGGTTACAGTTATAACACACCACCTGACCACGTCCTCTACCAGCCATACCGGCACCACCACAACTTCCAATAGCACCTCTACCTGATGCACCACCGCAGGAGCCATAGCCATCATTGCTCGGTCCCTCATTTTGTACCCGATAGGCATCATAGGTGCGCTCTCTCATGAAGTCATAACTGTGACACTCATCTTCATTATGTCCTATGGACTTACAGAATTTACAATAGGGGTTCTTAGGTACTTTCCCATACCTCTGTAGCAGATAGTAGTCTTTGGGGCGATGCTGCCCTATTGTTCTGCAAAGCTCACAATAAAGAACTTGTGGGTTAAACAGGTTTGGCGCACCAATATTCAGGTAATTTCTTACCACAGGACAGTGTTCCTTGGCATGACCTTCTGTACGACATTGTGTACACCAAACCTCTTCGCGACCAGTTTTTCCTTGTTTCATATCGTGAAGCTCCAGAGCCATCGCTGCCAACTACGCTTGGATTTGAGCAATACCAGAATTGTCTACAACATGGGCGGTTTCAAGCTTCATCGCAATTTCCAGAGCCTCCTGCTGGTTAGCAACCTTCCGATGCATGAGTGGAGTTCGAATATCTGGTAGAAATGTTGCAATGAACCATTCCTTGTGCTGCGCAGGTCCAATGGTAAAACTAACTTGGTCTAGCAGGAATTTGAACCTCTGATCAAAGTCCCACACTGATTCGCCACGCTTCTACTGAATCTCTTTCAACTCCGTGATACACTGCGACTCTGGTTTCGGCTTTTTAAATTCCTTTATCATTGCTGCTTTTATATCAGGCAATGCATGGTTCTGAGTGCTGGAAAAATTCATGAACCAAGTCAGAGCGCGGTCTCTGAAAGAAGTAACTAGCTGCGCTCTTTTTGTATCTTGATCTGTAATGGACTTAGCAGTCCACACTGCTTCACATAAAAACTAGAATTGTTCTGGATCCTCTGATCCAGTTCCTTTGAAAACAGGGAGCTTAATGTTATCATGCATGTGGGCCATAGTGGATCTAGGGGGGGTGGGAGGGGGACTGGAAGTAGGCGGGGGGGAACTTACTGGGGTAGACTGAGTTGTGACAGGGGTGTTAGGAGAAATATATGTCGTAATAATTACGTTGCAGTACAGTTTCCCAACTATTTACTTGTCAATATGGGCTACGTAAACTGACGAAGCACGTGCACTGTTTGTGCAGGACTGAAGTAGATCTAATATAAATTAATCTAATTTGCTGAAATCAAATTAATCTAGGAAAGCATTGAAACACTAACTAGGAAAGGATGAAATTGCGTAAGGGAAATACAACATGTGAAGAGTTAACAACAATGACATATGTGAGCTCACATCCACAAATCAATAATCAAATGACAAACATGGAAGCATGATAATGAAAGCTTGAATCACATTAAGAATCTCAAATCAAAGACTAATCTAACAAGTACAAAATCCAATCCAATCCACTTCCATTACAACCCTCCTACAAGCTTAATCTAACTTAATTACAACTTAATGGAATGGAGAGGGAGCACTCTCCTTTATACATGAGAGGCCTTAAGAAAAAGATAAGAACAGAACCACTATTCTCTCAACTACTCTCAACCACTTTCCTCTTATTACAAGATATGGTTCCTTCAAATCCTCATGAATCCTAGATAAGATATGCCAACCAAATCTTCCATGATCTTCTCCTTAAGAATAGGCTTGAATAACTATCTCCTTTGGAATGGTGTAAGAGATATTCGAGAAGTCTCTTTGAACTAATCATTTACATATTCCTACACATTACAAAGCTCACACATAATTGAGATATGTATATGAAAACATGTATATTTTCTAATATTTAATCATAAATTCACTTTTAATACTAAAATGAATAAAGTGGAAATAATAAGGTGAAACCCACATATATGTATGGAAATGGTATGATAAAAGGTTAATAGGACGATGAAATGTGAGGAATAGCGGAAGATAAAGTGGATGAAAAAGGGACATTTCTGCGTCCCAACAAGGGGTACTCAGGCTAGGGTGACTTTCAGACTGCGACGGATTCTCAGGGATAATAGGTCCTCGCTGTGGGGTTACCGGAGGGTTTCCAACAGAAGGGGTTTCTTCGGGTTCGGTATCGATGGGATTTACAGGGGAATACTCGGTATGCTGAACCTAGGAATAGGATCCAAAATCTCACTTGTACCTTTTGCCACTTCGCAGCAAACCACTTTGCTCATCGAAGGTATTTTCACTTGCAAACATAGGTTAGTAATATAAAATCTAATGGTCTGATTCAATGAGAAATATACCTTTTTCAGCTAATAGCATTTTAATTCTCAAACTAAATGAAGTCAAAAACTTACCCCTGGGTCCTTTGAAAAACTGTCGCTCGGCTTCACTAAAGGAAGTACTTGTGTCGATGGTGAACTCCGTCACAAAGGCTTCAAGGGTTCGTGTTGTCCAGAAATCAACAGCGCGGGATATATCGTTGTTCACCCTTTTCAGTATATTAATTCTCGCAGGGGTCCAAGCAGGAAACTAACGTTCTTGGAATTTTTTCCTTCGCTCTGTTAACCTGGATAACCATTGGTGCAACTCTATGTGGATACTACCAAAGAAAATTTCATAAACATCCCAAAAAACATACCTTTATAAAAATTCGTTTGCACTATGACGCGGATCTTTGTTCTCTTGCTCAGCGAATTTCAGATAAGTCGCGTCAAGCCAATCACTGATTTCCTTCACGGAGGGTCTCCAGAACATAGCCCTCGAGGTACGACGTAAACCCCTCTTGAGCAGATACTGAGTTCAACCGGCAATGGAACCAATTTGTTGGGCTATAGGGTAGACCCGGGTTTTATACCTTTAACTTCACACCAACAAAAGGCCCACAAAGTTGGCCCTTTCGGCAAAAACCTACAAATAGGTTGCAGTCTCACACGAAACTGCTATGGGGTGCCGTAGAACCAGGTTTCTGCAAGCAGAAGAGGGATATTACTGTACCTTTAGATTTTAAATGGATTATAAATATAAATCATAGAGCTTAACATTCACTTATTTAGCTTCGCGGTTAGATAACAAATAGTGTCTTGCGCAACCCTTTACTGGGAGTTCACAGCGAATTTATTATCTAGGAATGATATTTACTTATCAGATATATAAATATTAATGCATGAAAGAACACAATAGAAACAACACACAGAACCACGACACAAGATATAACGTGGTTCACCCCCAGTGTAGGGGTTACATCCATAGAACTGTGTTTTATTCAACTTTCTACAAAAACCACAGTTTTGATCTGCGCACTCAGCTGCAGATTCCTTCAAGTCCTCAAAGCGGCGCACATAGCTGCAGGCCTCTGCGCACAAAGCTGCAGATTTCCTTAATCACCCAAAACCCTCCGCGCACATAGTTGCAGAGGTCGTCCACATACACAGCTGGGACTTAACCTTTTCTTACAAAATAGCCTTAGCTTCGCATCAATTCCCCTTACACAAAAAGCCTAACCTAACTTATTTATAAGAGTGCCTATTTATACAGTGCACTTATTACAAAACCATGGGATTAAACCATGGGCACCTCGAACCCTAAACCCTGGACTTAAACCATGGGTTTATTACAAAGAGAAGGTTTTTACTCCACCCCAACACCCCTAAGATTGTTTTGAGTCATGACTCCGCTTACAATCTCCGTAACTCCATGGAGTTACCTATCCTAAGGACCGTTAGGGTGCGCGCCCCAACAAAGATGACAAGTTCATCTTCTACAACCTTGAGATAAAGGTTAGGATCAGCTTTATTCTTGGTAAATCCCATGCTCGACAAGAAACTATCTATTCTTCCATACTAAGCTCTGGGAGCTTGCTTCAGGCCATAGAGGGCCTTCTTCAACTTGCATACGTGATTCCATCTGGATTCAACTTCAAATCCTCATGACTATTCGATGTAAAACTCTTTCTCAATCATACCATTTAGGAATGCTTGTCTTTACTTCACCATGGAAGAAACTACCATGATAGTTCATAAGGAAGTGTACCTTACTTCCTGGGGTAAGTGTCTCTTCAGAATTAATTCCCTTTTTCTGAAAGAAACATCTGGCCACAAATCTTGCTTTATGCTTCTCCATACTTCCGTCAGCTACAGGCTCTATTTTGTATATCCATTTGGAGGATACAATACTCTTTCATTCTGGTTTGGGAACTATATCCCATACATCATTCTAGTATTCTTTCATCATAACACCTTCCATGAGTTCATCTTGTCATATCATCAACATATCCTAGTCTTCTGCATTCAAATTTGAAGGTTGGAACCCACTTTACTCTTGGTAAAGTCTCAATCCATCAAGAAGCTGTCCATCATGTCGTACCGTGTCGAACTCAGATATCTTCTGTAGTCACTCCCCCTAAAGTGGAGTATTATCTTCCTTCTTCATTCTGTACAGGTGGTTCTATGCTTGATATATACTGGTCAATAGAGTATGCCATGTCATAGTCTATTCTTTCTGAGGAAAATCATGAACCTTTCTTTGTACACTTGTTCTTGTAGATCCATATGGAGGATACTATGTACTTCCCTTTATGTCTTGAAATCATATCGTATACATCATTCCCCATGATCAACTGTTATTCTTTGATCATAGTTTCTTTTATAGAATTCTTTTCTTCATCTTGAGTTATCTCTCATACCCATGGTGGTATTCATCCTTTGAGGTGGATCTACCGCTCTCTGAAGCTCTTTCTTCCATCATGGTGTCTCTGACCCTGGGAACTTCAGATTCATGTTTATTGAATTGTCATCACTTATTCTTCGGAACAAGTCTCATCCTTCTTTTCTTGTAGGAGGTTGTATAGGGCGTTTCCTACAATTCAAATGCACCACTTGCATTGTTAGAACTATTTCATAAAACATATGCATAACGACAAATTCTTATGCATCATGCAACTATTTATCCAATACAACATTCATCAATATTTTACAGAAACTATCTAGATGTCTTCTATCTCTACCATGACATCATTGAGATTGTGCACTAATCCAATATGTCAGCAAAGAGGTTTGATAAGTAGCACTGGAGATTTGTATAGTGCCATGAGATACTTACCCATCACATGCATATTAGTAGTATTAATGTAAACAATCTATCACGCATAACACATCAACTGAATGCAATCAAATGCATAACAAAACAATATCATGAAATCACAATTGAATACTTATCTTTTATTTGTTTCATGGGTAGAATCCATCTTTATCATCTTCTTCATTCATGAAATCATCATTTCTTATCCAAATGATAAGATGAATAAGAGGTTCTTCAAGAATTGAGTTTTTCATATTCCTCATCGCTTGAGGGATCTTGTTTGAATGGTGAGAGCTTGATATTCAACTGCTCTCATATTCTTCTTCTCTTCTTATTAGTCGAGCTGAAAGTAATCACTTATTTCTGGCATACATTCTTCACATGAATGAATCCCATGATCTTGGGAGGTCATTCAAGGTGGCTATCACCACTTCTACATACTTCTTCTTCTACCGCTTTAAGTTGTTCTGCATTCTGGATCTTCACATTCTTCAACTGTATTCTCAAAGCCATCTTCTAATTTAAGTTCTTATCTTCAAATAGCTTGATCAAGGAATCAAACATATTTGGTGTCTTTAGGGAAGACACTTGTGGTATAATTTGATCCGTGATTGAATCAACAATGATCTTCTTGGCCTTGATCAAGTTCTTCTTGTGTAAGTCTTTGAGGCTCATCTCCCTCTAGAACTGGAACCTCTCTACTCATGTAGGTGTCCAATTCATTTTCTTCAGAGAGATCAAATACTTCCATGCTTGTAATTTTTCAACTTCACAAAGCTTATCATCAAGCTGATGTGATAGATCATTTTTAAATGAGAACCTCAAATGCAAATAGAAAAAGATTAGATCTTACCGATTTGAGGTGTCCGTCCTGCTTCCGGAGCTGGCTGATCTAGGGTTTGTCAGAGAAACCCAATTCTTCAAAACTTGGAATCTTTCATATATAATTGGATAGAAATATATATCTCTTCAAATGGATCTATCCAATGTACTCCTTTTCTGAAAACAGTGGAGGGAAGCTCCCAGAACAGGAAGCCCTAGTTTTCTAATTTCTTCTCCAGAAATTCATGTTACTGTTTTTGTGATATCTCCAAAATTACTGCTCCTCTATGTCTGAAATTTTGCACTGAGGTAACCACACATGTTCATGATCAAACAAAACAAGTTTCATCAGAATTGGTTTCACCATTTTGAATTTATGATTATTTTCCCAAGTTTCCCTTTTACAGGACTGTTCAGAACAATGCAGTTGTATGTCATGCCACGTGTCACTGGTTCATCTTCAGGTTTTGAAATTTGGATCTAAGAAATCAAAAGCTGTGATATTTTTGGAACATCTTCAAGAATTCCATTTGGAATTCTGTATCCCATGCTACAGTAATTATCCCCAGGTGTCCTGTTTAGGGATGAATTCTGGAAGAGGCTGAAACCCTAACTTGGAGGGATCATATCTCCCAGAATATACCGAATCTGAGGCTGAATTTCAGAAAAATTGTAAACCTAGATAGTATCTTCTACCTCTAGAATTTTTAACTCCTGATCCTTTTCCAATCACAGGATATAGCGAATGTACAAAAACTTAGCTGTTTTAGTATTTAGGGTTTTTCTAGATTGCGGTCAAACTAGGGTTTGACTTTCCTAGAGTTTCACCCAACCAAATTTCTTGATTCAGGTCTCTAAACTTCGATTTTGATGAGGAGAAAAATCCTATGTTGGGCTCACTCAAAAATTCTTCTTCTGTAGAAAGCCCTAATTTTCGGCACTAAAACGTAAAATGCTCGGAATCGAATTCCGCTTCAACAAAAAGGTGTGCCCTTCAATGGAGAGTCAGTATAGCCTTATTTTACTGATCGATCATTGATAGAGACCAAAGAAAATAAGAATCCATAGATTATTTAGCTGTACAATGTCTTCTTTCAGGGTGTCTCTGATACCATGTTAAATTTTCATATGCTTAGCTAAGACATCAGTACTTCATTTAATTTTCATAACAAAAGCATATAAACAGGATCACTGAAAGATATACAAGCACAACCATTACAAAAGGAACACAAATATTTATCCTGGGAAAACCCTAAAGGGAAAAACCCAGCAAAATCTTCCTCAATATAGATGCCCCAAAAAGATAAAAGATAAAAGATAAAACCAACAAGGAGATGAAAGCCTGATCCTCCTCCTTCTCCAGCTACTTCTCTTCTCCACTAATGCGCTACACAAGTGAGAGTGTGTGTTCCAAATGAGGAGCACTACACCTCTATTTATATTCATCCGTTCACTTAAGTTAACTCATATGTCATGTAGGATCGAGTTAATCATGTAGGCTCAAGTTACACATGTAGGCTCAAGTAACCACACTAAGGTGCTAATGACCCACCTTTACAATTAGAGGGGACTGCCTCATGACACTTATTAGTTCTTTCGATTAGGAACATCGGGGTACAAAGTAATACAAGTGGTTCTCCCAGTAAGACCATCGGAGACCACAAAGAAATACATATAGAATATTCTTCGAAGTTACAATATTTCAACAATCTGCACATCCAAGGCTCTCGAGGCCCACCATCCTGCACTGCTAAGTGTGGTTGAAGGGTCGGAACGCTCTCAAAAAAGAAAGAGGATAGAAAGGAATCAAAATAGAAGTACCTTCCAACCGTATTGACATGGTTCAACACACCCTAAAACACAGCCAAGTACATCTAGGCCCATCCATAATATGTGCCCACCATCATGCTCTCCACCATCTGGAGCTGGACCCCAGATATCTTGTGGTTCCCAGATGAAAACAAGATTTGTATCACCATCATTGCAACTTATCGAGTCAAAATACTCTCAATATTGATAAGAAATATATATGACCCACACACATATGCAGAGGCATAACATTTCCTCTCACATAGGTCATCCAAAGTCTCCCCGTGCGAGATCTTTGGCACCATATTTCCAAACACTCCCATCATTGGGAGCCCAGTTAGGAAGTACACATCTAGCAGTGTAATATGAAGATGATGCCCCTGTACAATGAGGCATTCTCCCACAACATCCCAAAAACTCACCAAAGTATCAAGCAGCATTCACAGGCTCTTCATCAGAGGAACTTGCATGAACTTGGGAAATCCATAGTGTTAACTTTTCATATGCTTAGCTAAGACATCAGTATTTCATTTGGTTTTCATAAAAAAATCATATACATAGGATCACTGAAAGAAACAACATCACAAGAACAACACAGATTTATCCTAGGAAAACCCTAAAGGGAAAAACCCAACAAAAGCTTCCTCAATATAGATGCCCCAAAAAGGTAAAAGATAAAACCAACAAGGAGATCAAAAACCTGATCCTCCTCCTTCTCCAGCTACTTCTCTCCTCCATAATTGCACTACTCGAGTGAGTGTGTGTGTCTCAAATGAGGAGAGTTGCACCTCTATTTGTATTCATCCGTTCACTTCAATTAACTCATCCGACATGTAGGTTGAAGTTAATCATGTAGGCTCGAGTTACACATGTAGGCTCAAGTAACCACACTGGGGTGCTAATGACCCACCTTTACAATTAGAGGGGACAACCTCATGACTCTTATTAGTTCTTCCTATTAGAAGCATCGGGGTACAAGATAATACAAGTGGTTCTCCCGGTAGGACCATCAGGGACCACAAAAGATACATATAGAATATTCTTTGAAGTTACAATATTTCAACACTCCCCCTTAACAAGAAGGGTATTCTACAACAATAACAAAAATAGTAGGAGAGGACATCATCAACATCATCAGGGTAACACGTCTATAAATCATTGGAAGCTTTTCAACATCATATAGTCTTCGTCTTCAATTTTCAACAACAACAACTCTTTGATCAGCATCAACATCTTTTGACCTTTTGATCAGCAACATCTTCAACACTTTGACCTTTTGATCAGAAACACCTTCAGCAACATCTTCAGCACTTTGATCTTTCGAACAACAACATCTTCAGCACTTAAACCTTTCAATCAGTAGCAACATCTTTAGCACTTTTACCTTTCGATCAGAAATATATTCAGTGTTTTGACCTTTCGATCAACAACAATATCTTCAATATTTTGATAAGCAACATATTCAGCACTTTGATCTTTCGATCAGCAACAAAATCTTAAACATTTCGATCAGCAACATCTTCAGTACTTTGATCTTTCAATCAGCAACAACTTCTTCAGCATTTTGTTGTTTCGATCAGCAACCTGATCGGTAACATCGTGATCAGCACCATAATCATAATTCAATTCTCGAACATCATCATCATCATGATATTCTGATCTTTTGATTAGTACGTTGTCATCATCACATATTGATCATTTGATTAGTACATTATCATCATCATACTTTGATCTTTCGATCATCGGCATACTCTGATCAGTACATCATCATCATCATACTTTTATATTTCGATCAGTACATCATCCTCATGCTCTAATATTTTGATCAGTACGTCATCATCATCATCAAAACATCATCATCATGAAAACATCATTATCATCAAAACATCAACATCATCAAAACATCAAAATATCATCATCATCACACTCTAATCTTTCGATCAGTACATCATCATCATCATAAAAACATCAACATCATAAAAACGTCAACATGATCCTTCCTTTCAGAATTACAGAATTTAGGTCTTTACGGAGTTACCAATGATCCTCCCTTTCGGAATTACAGGATTTAGGTCTTTATGGAGTTACTAACGATCCTTCCTTTCAAAATTATGAGATTTAGGTCTTTACGGAGTTACTAACGATCCTTCCTTTCGGAATTATGGGATCAACACATTTGTGGAACTCAGACAATCCTTCCTATAGGAATTATGGGATCAACACATCTATGGAACTCAGACAATCCTTCCTATTGGAATTACGGGATCAATTCAATGATCCTTCCTTTCAGAATTATGGGATTTAGGTATTTACAAAGTTACTAACGATCCTTCCTTTCGGAATTATGGGATCAACACAGATGTGGAACTCAGACAATCCTTCCTATTGGAATTACGGGATCAACACATCTGTGGAACTTAGACAATCCTTCCTATTGGAATTATGGGATCAATTCAATGATCCTTCCTTTCAGAATTATGAGATTTAGGTCTTTACGGAGATACTAACGATCCTTCCTTTCAGAATTATGGGATCAACACAGATGTGGAACTCAGACAATCCTTCCTCTAGGAATTATGGGATCAACACAGATGTGGAACTCAGACAATCCTTCCTCTAGGAATTATGGGATCAACACACGTTCTCGAGTACCGAAGTCACCAAATCTGTTCTGAACTGAAGTTCAAGGATGATACAATTCTACCACCTTCTCGATGACTGAAGTTCACCAGATCCATTCTGAACCAAAGTTCAAGGATGATACAATCCCACCACATTCATGGGGACCAAGATCTCCGGATACATTTTGAACCGAGGTTCAGGGATGATGCAATCCTACCACTTTCATGGGGGCCAAGACCTCCGGATACATTTTGAACCGAGGTTCAGGGATGATGCAACCCACCACTTTCACGGGGGCCAAGACCTCCAGATACATTTTGAACCGAGGTTCAGGGATGATGCAATCCACCACTTTCATGGGGGGCGAGAACTCTGGATACATTTTGAACTGAGGTTCAGGGATGATGCAATCCACCACTTTCATGGGGGACAAGACCTCCGGATACATTTTGAACCAAAGTTCAAGGATGATGCAATCCTACCACATTCATGAGGGCCAAGACCTCAGGATACATTTTGAACTGAAGTTCAAGGATGATGCAATCCCACCACATTCACGGGGGCCGAGACCTCCGGACACATTTTGAACCGATGTTCAAGGATGATGCAATCCCATCTCATTCATGAATACCAAAGTCACCGGATCTATTTTGGACAGATGTCCCAGGATGATACAATCCCTCTTCATTCTCGAGGACCGAGATCACTGGATCACCTTAGGGAAGATGCCCAGGGATGATACAATCCCACTGCAACATCACTACTCCCCCTTTCGAGGAAGGTTCTTCCGAACCTCACCAAGCTTGTCTCGAAAGTGTTCAAACTTTACTCTAGACAGATGCTTCATTAGCACATCAACAACCAAACCATCATCATCTACATCTTCAGTATGTGAATATTGAACTATCACCATCTGTATCTCCAGTATGTGAATACTGAAAGCATCATCATCTATATCTTTAGTATAGAAATATTGAAAGCATCATCATATCTATATTCAGTATAGAAATACAGAATTACCATCATCTACATATACAGTATGTAAATACTGAAACATCGTCTATATCTTTAGTATGGGAATACTGAAACATCATTATCTGCATCTTATCTTGTATGTAGAAATACCGGATTTCTATGTGTTACGGCGGAACACAGGGTTCTCTGTCATCGCAACTTTGGTTATCACATAGAATCATTGTATTATCCATCTTCAGTACAAAGAGACCTGATATCTGCTTCCGAACCCATATGGATTCACAACTTAGCAAAGAAATCTGCTATGTATCTTGCTTCAACCATGCTACGAGAAACATTGGACTGTTTCCTGCTAAACCATGAACTCATAGAAGACCCCAAACAAAAGAGTCTACCTAATGTGCTTTTCCTGTCTGAGATACTTCCATCCCAATCTGCATCTGTGTAGCCATACAATCTATACTCATGGCTACCATCATAATATAAACCAAAGTCTATAGTCCCTTTCAGATATCTCATCACATGTTTTGCAGTTACTAGGTGAACCTGTCTTGGTTGAACAAGATATTGACTTAAGGTGTTCAAAGCAAAATGAATGTCTGGTCTGGTATTTGTTAAGTACATCAATGACCCAATGATCTCTCTGTAATGAGTCATATCCACTAACTCTGATGAGTCATCAGCTAACAACTTCAGGTTGGAGTCCATGGATATGGCCATGACTTTGCATTCCAACATATTGAATCTCTTCAATATCTCTACCGCATACTTTCCCTGGTTGAGAAATATTTCTTCTGAACTTTGCCATACTTCCAGACCTAGGAAATAATGCATTAACCCAAGGTCTTTCATCTCAAATTATTCTCCTAGTTTCTTCTTGCTTTCCATGACCTGTTTCTTATTTCCTATCAAGGATAAGTCATCCACATATAATAATAATAGGATGACAATTTCATCTTCTAAAACCTTGAGATAAAGGTTAGGATTAACTTTACTCTTGGTAAATACCATGCTCGACAAGAAACTATCTATTCTTCCATACCAATCTCTGGGAGCTTGCTTCAGGCCATAGAGGGCCTTCTTCAACTTGCATACATGATTCCATCTCGCTTCAACTTCAAATCCTCATGACTATTCGATGAAAAAACTCTTATTAAGGAAGGCTTGTCTTTACTTTACCATGGAAGAAACTACCGTGATAGTTCTGAAGGAAGTGTACCTTACTTCTTGGAGTAAGTGTCTCTTAAGACTTAATTCCCGTTTTCTAAAAGAAACCTATGGCCACAAATATTGCTTTACACTTCTCAATACTTCCATCAACTGCATGCTCTATTTGGTATATCCATTTGGAGGATACAATACTCTTTCCTTCTGGTTTGGGAACTATATCCCATACATCATTCTAGTATTCTTTCATCATAACATCTTCCATGAGTTCATCTTGTCAAATCATCAACATATCCTAGTCTTCCGCATTCAACTTTGAAGGTTGGAACTCACTTTACTCTTGGTAGAGTCTTGATCCATCAAGAAGCTGTCCATCATGTCGTACCATGTCAAACTCAGATATCTTCTATAGTCACTCCCCCTAAAGTGGAGTATTATCTTCCTTCTTCATTCTGTACAGGTGGTTCTATGCTTGATATATACTGGTCAATAGAGTATGTCATGTCATAGTCTATTCTTTCTAGGGCAAATCATGAACCTTTCTTTGTACACTTGTTCTGGTAGATCCATATGGAGGATACTATGTACTTCCCTTTATGTCTCGAAATCATATCGTATACATCATTCCCCATGATCAACTGTTATTCTTTGATCATAGTTTCTTTTATAGCATTCTTTTCTTCATCTTGAGTTATCTCTCATACCCATGGTGGTCTTCATCCTTTGAGGTGGATCTACCGCTCTCTGAAGCTCTTTCTTCCGTCATGGTGTCTCTGACCCTGGGAGCTTCAGATTCATGTTTATTGAATTGTCATCACTTGTTCTTCGGAACAAGTCTCGTCCTTATTTTCTTGTAGGAGGTTGTATATGACCTTTCCTACAATTCAAATGCACTAGTTGCATGGTTAGAACTATTTCATAAAACATATGCATAATGACAAATTCTTATGCATCATGCAACTATTTAGTGAATACAACATTCATCCATATCTCACAGAAACTTTCTATATTCCTTCCATCTCTACCATGACATCATTGAGATTGTGCACTAATCCAATATGTTAGCAAAGGTTTGATAAGTAGCACTAGAGAGTTGTATAGTGCCATGAGCTACTTACCCATCACATGCATATTAGTAGTACTAATGTAAACAATCTATCATGCATAACATATCAACTGCATACAATAAAATGTATAACAAAACAATATCATGAAATGGCAATTGAATACTTATCTTTTATTTGTTTCATGGGTAGACTCCATCTTGATCATTTTTCTTTATCATCTTCTTCATTCATGAAATCATCATTTCTTATCCAAATGATAAGATGAATAATAGGTTCTTCAAGAATTGAGTTTTTCATATTCCTCATCACTTGAGGGATCTTCTTTGAATGGTGAGGGCTTGATCTTCAATTGCTCCCATCTTCTTCTTCTCTTATTATTAGTTGAGCTGAAAGTAATCACTTACTTCTGGCATACATTCTTCACATGAATGAATCCCATGTTCCTGGGAGGCCATTCAAGGTGGCTATCACCACTTCTGCATACTTCTTCTTCTACCGCTTCAAGTTGTTCTGCATTCTAGATCTTCACATTCTTCAACTATTTTCTCAAAGCCATATTTTGATTTAAGTTCTTATCTTCGAATATCTTGATCAAGGAATCAAACATCTTCGGTGTCTTTAGGGAAGACACTTGTGGTATAAGTTTATCCATGATTAAATCAACAATGATCTTCTTGGCCTTGATCAAGTTCTTCTTGTGTAAGGTTTTGAGGCTCATCTCCCTCTAGAACTAGAACCTCTCTACTCATGTAGGTGTCCAATTTATTTTCTTCAGAGAGATCAAATACTTCCATGCTTGGAAGTTTTCAACTTCACCAAGCTTATCATCAATCTTATGTGATAGATCACTTTGAAATGAGAACCTCAAATGCAAATAGCAAAATATTAGATCTTACCGATTTGAGGTGTCCGTCCTGCTTCCAGAGCTGGCTGATCTAGGGTTTGTCAGAGAAACCCTAATTTTAAAAATTTGGAATATTTCAGAACTGATTGGAGCTATCCAATGTACTCCTTTTCTTAAAACAGTGGAGGGAAGCTCCCGGAACAGGAAGCCCTAGTTTTCCAATTTCTTCTGCAGAAATTTCTGTTACGATTTTTGTGATAACTCCAAAATTAATACTCCTCTGTGTCTGAAATTTTGTACTGAGGTAACCTCGCATGTCCCTGATCCAAAACCATAGGTTTCATCAGAATTTTTTTGACCGATTGGGATTTATGATCATTTTCCCAAGGTGACCGGTTACAGGACTGTTCAGAATAGTGAAGTTGTACGGAATTCCACGTGTCGCTGGTTCATCTCCAGGTTCTGAAATTTGGGACAAAGAAAGTACATGACGTGCTATTTATGTAACATCTTTAGGAATTTCATTTGGACCTTGGTATCCCACGCTACATCAATTCTTCCCAGTTGTCCTGTTTAGAGATGAATTCTGGAAGAGGCTCGAACCCTAACTTGGAGGGATCATATCGCCTAGAATATAGCGACTCTGAGGCTGAATTTTGGACACAGTGTAAATTAGGATTTTATATTTGGCCTTTGCAATTTAAAACACTTGAACATTCTCCAAGATCTGGATATAGCGAATGTACCAAAACATAGCATTTTTAGTATTTAGGGTTTTTCTGGCTCGGGGTCAAACTAGGGTTTGACTTTCCTGGAGTTTCACCCAACCAAAAATATTGATACAGGTCTCTAAACTTCAATTTTAATGAGGAGAGAAATCCTGTGCTAGGCTCACTCAAAAATTTTTCTTCTGCAAGAAGCCCTAATTTCTTATGGGGATAGAGAGAGGGCTATTTTTCCTTGTGAAAGTTGTCGTGTTCAGGTTAGCTCTAATACCATGTTAACTTTTCATATGCTTAGCTAAGACATAAGTATTTAGTTTGGTTTTCATAAGAAAATCATATACATAGGATCACTGAAAGAAACAACATCACAAGAACAACATAGATTTATCCTGGGAAAACCCTTAAGGGAAAAATCTAGCAAAAGATTCCTCAATATAGATGCCCCAAAAAGGTAAAAGATAAAACCAGCAAGGAGATCAAAAACTTGATCCTCCTCCTTCTCCAGCTACTTCTCTCCTCCACAAGTGTGCTACTCAAGTGAGTGTGTGTGTCTCAAATGAGGAGAGCTACACCTCTATTTATATTCATCCGTTCACTTCAATTAAGTCATCCGAGATGTAGGCTCGAGTTAATCATGTATGCTCGAGTTACACATGTAGGCTCAAGTAACCACAGTGGGGTGCTAATGACCCACCTTTACAATTAGAGGGGACAAAATCATTACTCTTATTAGTTCTTTTGATTAGAAGCATCGGGGTGCAAGATAATACAAGTGGTTCTCCCGGTAGGACCATCGAGGACCACAAAAGATACATATAGAATATTCTTCGAAGTTACAATATTTCAACACATAGTGGGCTAGTGCATCTCGCACACTTGCGGTTCTGAGAGCCTCCCTCCACAAGTATTTGCAATCCCTCTCTCACCATAGAGGTTGAGCCATCCTTCATAGTAACCAATTCCCTGTCAGGCACAGCCATAAGCAAAAAACCCATCTAGGGGAAAAGTCGCTCATTTTGAACTAGCACAAGCAACCAAGTCACGCCTTCTATCTAAATAGGTGCAACTCAGTTGCACCTTCTGGAAGAAAACGCACAACTCCAAGTCACGACTGTCTTCTTGACAGAAGAGACTAATTCGCTACTATTTGGCCAAAAAGATCAACCTATTCATGACTTAGGCCTCGAAAGGTACAACCGAACCAAACAACCCTTTCAAGGAATCCTAGGCCCCTAGGTGAGAAAATAAGAAAACCAAACTAGTAAAAGAGATGGGTTTTGCATGTAGTCTTACCTACAAGTCATGGATAAGAAAATCATGGGTTGAAATGGAAGAAATCACTGAAATAAGTCTTGGGTCCTCCACTCCAACTCAACACTGTGTTGATGTATTTGTAACTTCAGAATGTATTCATTTATGTATCTTATGTATTGTAACCTGATGTTTATTAAGGATGTATCTATAATGTAATTGAGTCATGTTGTCTTGCCTCGATGTTCCGATCGGGAGGATCAATAATGTAAATAAGTCATGTCAAGTCATTGTGGGCAACCCTTCGATTATCTAAGGGTTAAAGTCCCTGCAGTTCCGGGGCACTAGGGTTATTAGACTCTCCTAGTAGAGGTCGGCCCTGGTAGGGTTTTAGTCATGTCAAGATTAGTATAAATAGAGAATTGGAGTCTTTATTTAACACACAACTCATACACACTCAAGTGTAGCACATAGTTGAGGAAGGAGAAGACATTGGGGTTAGAAAATAAGAAGATTACTACTGTCGGGAGGTCACTTACTATTTTGGTGTTGATTCTATCTTTGAGGAAGTTGGGGGGTTTTCTCCATTTATGGTTTCCTCGAGGAAAAACGTTGTGTTCATTGTCTCTTGTGTTTGATTGATGTACTTGTTATTCTCTTAGTTAAAGATCCTAATAATGCTATCTTAATGTTGGAAAACTAACATGGTATCAAAGCTAACCTGAGAATAAGACACTCTGTAGCTGCAGGAACTAGGGCTTCCTAGTTTGTGGATCTTCCTCCATAGATTTTTAGAAAAAGTAAGGTGGAATAACTCTCCTCCTTAGGGTGCATATTTTGTCAAAGAAGAATCCAATTCTGAGGTTTTTCAGTTTTGGACCCGACACTGCTGCCGAAAATTAGGGATTTTCACAGAAGAGGAATTTTTTAGTGAGCCCAAGCCTGGATTGATCTCCTCCCCAAAATCGAAGTTAGGGACAAATTTCAAGAAATTTGGGTGGATAGATCTTTGGAAAAACAAAACCGTAATTTGCTTCTGAACCAGCTCTATAGGATTTCAGCTTAAGTTTCAGATCCAACATATTGACCTGGTAAGATCTAAAATATTTTTTATTTCCATTTGAGGTTCTCAGTTAAGATGTCTCATAATACCTTGATGAAAAGCTTGAGGGAGCTGATAACTTCCGATCCTGGAAGCATAGGATCTCCTTGGTCCTGGAAGAGAATGAGTTAGACTCCTACATCCATAAGGAGGTTCCAGTTCGAGAGGGAGATGAGGCAAAGGCCTTACGTAAGAATAATATGGTTATGTCAAAGAGGATCATTGCTGATTCTATCAAGGATCACCTTATACCTCAAGTGTCCTCTCTCAAGACACCTAAAGCTATGTTTGATTCCCTAACCAAGTTGTTTGAAGGGAAGAACATAAACCAAAAGATGACTCTGAGGAATCAACTGAAGAATGTGAATATTCAGAATGCAGAGACTATCCAGTCCTAAATCACAAGGGTTTCTCAGATCAAGGAATAATTAGAAGCTGTAGATGAAGAAGTGGACAATGTAGAGATTGTGATGACAACATTGAATGGCCTTCCTAGGTCATGGGATTGTTTCATCCAAGGAATATGTGCTAGAAAGAAGTTAGTCAAATTCAGCAAACTAAGGGAAGAATGTTCTCAAGAAGAAGCACGGATAGCAGCTCGAGAAGAGAAGATGGGAAGTGAAGATCAAGCTCTCATAGTTCACTCTAAGAAAAGCAAAAGAAAATCTCATCACTTCAGAGGTAAGAAAACCATCATAGAGATAACAATAGAAAGGATCCATCTAGATTAAGATGTTATACATGTGATGAAATAGGACACTTTACAAAATACTATCCTAAGAACAAGGTCCACTCTCATAAGAAGAAGGGTAACAAAAGAATATATCATGCTCATGCTGCAGAGGATGATGAACCATCCAAGTAAAGAACCAGATATGAAAGTGAAGATTATTCAAGGGAGGATGAATATGTTTTGATTTCCACTCTCATAGGTAACATTACTCATGGTAGTGATGATTGGCTTATAGACAGTGGGGATTCCAAACATATGATTGGATTCAAGGAATCCTTTGTAATACTATTAGAACATGAATCACCTCACAAGGTGAAACTAGGAGATGACTACCAATATCCAATAAAAGGTAGTGGGGAATATTCCTATAAAATAGACTCTGGAAAGTCTCTAAAAATGAAAAAAGTTTTGTTTGGGCCAGGACTTGAGAAGAACCTTCTCTCCATATCAGCATTGGATGCAAAAGGAATGAGGGTTGCATTCATAGATGGTCAAGTCATCATGTGTCCAAGAGGTAAGACTATCGATGATGCAGTGGTGATTAGAGAACAAGAAGGAGGTTTGTACAAATTGAAGGTCCATTTAGAACAAGCCTTGATCCATGACAAAGTAGATCCAAATGAGCTTTGGCATAGAAGGATTGCACATGTGCATTACAGAGCACTACCTATTGCAAGCAAAGCTATTGAAGGTCTTCCAGAATTCCAAGCAAAACATGATGGGATTTGCAAAGGATGTGCGAAAGGAAAGAATACAAAGAAGGCATTTCCTAGTAGCGAAAGCAAAGCCAAAGGAATCCTAGAAATCATCCACTCCGATGTATGCGGTCCTATGTCATCAAACTCACTAAGCAGGTATGCATACTATGTTTCTTTTATTGATGATTTTTTCTAGGAAGACATGGGTTTACTTCATGAAGAACAAAGACTAAGTATTTAGCAAATTCAAGGAATTCAAAGCCTTGATCGACAACCACACTGAAAAGAAGATCAAGAATTTTCAATCAGATAATGGAAAAGAATTCACTTTGAATGAATTCAAAGAGCTATGCAAAGAATCAGGGATTAAGAGGGATTTGTCCACTCCTTATAATCCACAACATAATGCGATTATGAAATGAAAGGGCATAACTATCATGGAAGCTACAAGAGCTATGCTTCATGATCAAGACCTTCCTATGCATCTTTGGGTGGAAGCTTCCAGAACAACTGTGTATGTACAGAACCATACTCCACATAGAGTACTCTATAACAAGACTCCTGAAGAAGTATTCTCCGGCAAGAAACCAAAATTCAGCCATCTCATAATTTTTGGCTGTCCTGTGTAAATACACATTTGAAAAGAGAAGAGAACAAAATTAGATCCTTCAGGAAAGAAGGGTATATTTGTGGGATACTTTGAAAGCTCAAAGGATTACATAATATATTTTCTAGGGTACAAGAAGATTAAAATCAGTAGGGATGTGACATTTGATGAAGACATGGCTTACAACAAATCCAGAAAGAGACCTGCTGAAGAATGTGAAGAAGCAGAAGTAGAAGCACCCAGAATTCATGATACAACCATGAACAAAGAAGCTCAAGAAGAAGATCGATAATTTGAAGAACCACAAAGACCTGTAGATTCACCTCTGGAGAAGAATCCTCATAAGAGGAAACTTGCTTTGGTATGAGAAATTATCGAAGGTGTGGAAAGATATGGGGCTCTAGAAGATAATCACAGAGAAAGAAAGAGAACCAGATCCTGCTCCGGGTATGTAGATTTACTATGTGATTTCATTGATAAAGAACCTTCCAGTTACAAAGAAGTGACATAACGGAAAGAATGGAAGGATGCTATGATCGAAGAATACCAATTGATCATGAAGAATGATGTTTGGGATGTTGTCCCAAGACCAGAAGGGAAGTCAGTTGTAACTTCCAAATGGATCTACAAGATCAAGCATGTTGCAGATGGTAGCATTAAAAAATATAAAGAAAGATTTGTGGCATGGGGTTTCTCTCGGAAAGAAGGAATAGATTATCAAGAAACCTTTCCAACTATAGCTAGATACACTTCCATTAGTTCGGTACTTGCTCTGGCTGCAGTGATGAGATGGAAGATACACCAAATGGATGTCAAGACTGCTTTCTTGAATGGTGTAGTAGAAGAGGAAGTGTATGTAGAACAACCACTCAGTTTTGAGACACATGACAGAGAATCTCATGTATGTAGATTGAAGAAAGCCCTATACAGTTTGAAACAGGAACCCAGGACCTGGTACGGTAGTATTGACAGCTTTCTATCTAGTTTGGGCTTTACCAAAAGTAAAACAGATTCCAACCTTTACTACAAGGTTGAAGATGGCAACCCAGTGATGCTTCTACTATATGTAGATGATCTATTTGTAACAGGTACGGATGGGTTGATTGCTAATACAAAGAGAAATCTTGCTGCTGAGTTCGAAATGAAGGACTTCAGGATGATGCATTACTTTCTAGGTATGGAGGTGTGGCAGAGTACAGATGGAATCTTCCTTGGACAAGGGAAGTATGCAGCAGAGATCCTGAAGAGGTTTGGGATGATGGACTGCAAGGCTATGGCCACACCTATGGAATAAAACCTGAAGCTATCGAGTGATGCTTCATCAGAGTTAGTTGATGCTATGATGTATCATCAAATGATTGGGTCATTGATGTACTTGACAAACACGAGACCATACATTTGCTTTGTTGTGAACACCTTAAGCCAGTTCTTGACAGATCCGAGAAATGTTCACTTGATTGCTACAAAGCATATTTTGAGGTACCTTAGGGGTACAGTTGATTATGGGCTCAAGTACGATGCGAATTAGAAGATTAACTTGGAGGGTTATGTTGATTCAGATTGGGTAGGCAGTGCCATTGATAGGAAGAGCACTTCAGGGTGTCACTTCAGTATGGGATTAGGTGTGATCTCTTGGTTTAGCAAGAAGCAATCCTGTATGGCACTGAGTATAGCTGAAGCAGAGTATGTCATAGCTTGTTCAGCTAGTTGTGAGGTAGTATGGCTATGGAAGCTACTATCTGATTTATTTGATCTCCAGTTGGATGCTACTTGTATACATTCTGACAACCAGAGTTGCGTAAAGTTTTCAAAGAATCTAGTGTTCCATGACAAGTCGAAGCATATCGAGATCAAGTACCACTATATCAGGGATATGATGTAGAGGGGAGCCGTGAAGATCCAGTATGTTGCAACAGAGGAACAGATAGCTTATGTCTTGACAAAGCCATTGGCTAGGGTGAAGTTCGAGTACTTCAGGGAGAAGGTTGGTGTTCTCCAAATTGATATTTCCTCCAAGGGAAAGTGATGAGTCCCATAGAATTTCTATCATGGTGAGAGGATTGGTTCCTTCCATGGTCAGATGCAAGGGATGAGCCTTTCTGTCATGGTGAGAGGATTGGTTCCTTCCATGGTCAGATGTAAGGGATGAGCCTTTCTATCATGGTGAGAGGATTGGTTCCTTCCATGTCAGATATGAGTGCTGAGATCCATAGCCATTCTGACGAGTAGGTCAGATATAAGGGCTGAGCCATTCTGTCATGGTGAGAGGATTGCTTCCTTCCATGTCAGATATGAGTGTTGGCCATTCTATCGAGTAGGATAGATGTAAGGGCAATTTCCATTCTTTGAATGGAGCTACCTGGTGAGGTACCCGGAAAACTTAGTCTAGGACTAAGAAGCCATTCTGATGTGATAGAAGGATGTGTTCCCACTTGATCAAATGTAAGGGATGAACCATTCTATCATGGATAAAAGGATTAAGTTCCTTCCATGTCAAATTTGAGTGTTGTCCATTCCAACGAGCAGGTAAGATGTAAGCGCAACTACCATTCTCTAGGAGAATGGAGGCACCTGGTTAGTTAGCAGGTAGCTCAGTCGAGGAGGATTGGGGGCCATTCTGATATGACTATAGGATTGGTTCCTACAAGATCAAATGTGAGTGCAGATCCCTTCCATCATTGTGAGCAGGATGTGTTCCCTCCTGGATGGATGTAAGTGTAGAGCCCTTCCATCATTGTGAGCAGGATGTGTTCCTTCATGGATGGATGTAAGTGTAGAGCTTTTCCATCACTATGAGCAGGATGTGTTCTCACCTGGATGGATGTAAGTGTAGAGCATTTTCATCATTATGAGCAGGATGTGTTCCCACCTAGATGAATGTAAGTGCAGAAATATTTCATCATTGTGAGCAGGATGTGTTCCAGCCCGGATGATAGTCTTTCATCATTGTGAGCAGGATGTGGTTCCGGCTTGGGTGGAAGAATAGAGTTCTTCCATCATTGTGAGTAGGATGTGGTTTCGGCCTAGATGAAAGTGAGGAAATATTCCATCATTGTGAGTAGGATGTGTTCTGGCCTAGATGGAAGTGCAAAACTCTTCCATCATTGTGAGAAGGATGTGTTCCAGCCTGATGGATGTGAGTACTGTTCCTTTCTGATGAGTAGGTCAGACATAAGTGCTAAAGAATGCCTACATGGGGGCTAGGCCTACAAACAACATGAAAAAGGGCTGGCTCTGTAGAACTTCCTGTAATGAGAAGAATCATGAGATAGCACCAGTGGTTATCCAGATTGAGTGATGATCCAGATCCAGTGATGATGATCCACATCAAGTGATGATCTAGATCCAGTGATGATGTCCCATGATGATCCAGATCGAGAGATGATCCAGATTCGAAGATGAATATGACTTAAAGATAAAGATGACTTCAAGATGAATATGACTTGAAGACTCAGAAGACTTGAGATGCAAATGACGAGGTGATCCAGCTAATACAGAGAAGAATACTAGTACTGAAAATTATGTCGAAAGAATACCTTCCTAGTTAAGAGGGAGTGTTGATGTATTTGTAACTTCAGAATGTATTCATCTATTTATATTATGTATTGTAACCTGATGTTTATTCCGGGATGTATCTATAATGTAATTGAGTCATGTTGTCATGCCCCGGTGTTCTGATCGGGATGATCAATAATGTAAACAATTCATGTCAAGTCATTGTGGGTAACCCTCTGATTGTCTAAGGGTTAAAGTCCCCGCAATTCCGAGGCACTAGGGTTATTAGACTCTCCTAGTAGAGTTCGGCCCTGGTAGGGTTTTAGTCATGTCGATATTAGTATAAATAGAGAACTAGAGTCTCTGTTTAACACACAACTCATACACACTCAAGTGTAGCGCATAGTTGAGGAAGGAGAAGACATTGGGGCTACACAAGAATAAGATTACTAATGTCGGGAGGTCACTTACTATTTTGGGATTTTACTATTTTGGTGCTGATTCTATCTCTGAGGAAGTTGCGGGGTTTTCTCCATTTATGGTTTCCCCAAGGAAAAACACTGTGTTCATTGTCTCTTGTGTTTGATTGCTGTACTTGTTATTCTCTCAGTTAAAGATCCTAATAATGCTAGCTTAATGTTGAAAAACTAACACAATGAAGAGTAAGAATGACACTTGTCATGTGATCCCCCCTTATTTATAGGCCTCATTGGGTCTTTTTTCTTCCAAGAACTAGAGAGCCACTTAGAGTCCGTTTGGGATGTTTTTTGCACCGTTGGTTTCAGTTTTCCATTGTCCATATTTTGTGATACCCTTGTCTCATGTTTAACCCATGATTTTTTGGACCATTTCCTGAAAGTCACCACAATTTTCTTTCCTCCACGTAGTTATTCCTCTATATTTCTTAACATATTCACAATTCATCCTCTCCATCTATAATGCATAGTTAATTACCTTTGACCACCATCCATCTTCTCGCAAGGGGTCACCTCCGTTTTTATATCGAACACTTCTCCCTTTCTAGGTTGACCATTATAGATTTTTGATTAAGGTCTTTTTTTACTCCTAAATGAATGAAAAGGTCATTGAGCACACTTGATTCCTTTCTTGCTCGTTAAAGTATTGGAAAGGGTGTCTACATAGTCTCGTTTATCTCCTTCTGTGGATTGTGCAGAATACTATAAGAAAAGGACCACCTTGGCACACTCAAGCTAGGAATGTTTCCCTCTGCATCCGTTTATGCTTTCTTGGGCATTGGGACCGAAATTTACGAAAAATCTCATTATGGGTTGTCTTTAAGCACTTTTCTAGCCTTCTCATCAAGAAAATATTGCTGAGAAAACATGGTTTCATTCATGCTTATAAAAGTATTTGAATCATTGTCCAGTCAGTACAAGTTTAACCTTTTCTAGCCTGATTGGACTACCAATGGAAAATAAGTCTCCCTTCCCCTAAAAAGGGTGGGAGAGCACTCCTATGTACACTTTTATCCTTTTTTGGGCACATGAGACTATAAAAGAAAGAGACCCCACTGGAGTCTTCTTCATGTTTTCAGACTCTAAAATTGAAACAACCATTGAGCATTTACTCTCTCGCGCTAGTTAAAAATCCATGAGATTGTGTCATAACAGTGTCTTTGGGTGCCGCCCCATATAAGTTTGGTAGCATCCCCACATTGGGTCGCCTTTGTTCATAATATTCTGCAATGACTCTCCCTTGGATCCCTTGGATATTAAAAGTATAAGTTACCTCCCCCCCCAATTATTTCGCATCTACAATCCCAAACCCGGTATGACAGTTATGATCCCGCTCCCATGAGTCCATTTCATTTTCTACCAAGTCAACCCTATCATCATTAATCTAAAGAGAGGAATTTTGACTATCGCATGATTCCTTGCCCCTGTTCCCCCACTCATTGTGTCAGTCCCCATATTGTCCCACATCTCTTGTTATCCCCCTTGTGATTCTGGTCAAGTAAACATTATTCCCTTGATCAGTTGCAGGTCTCCCTTTGTCGATGACAACACATCTGTTCCATAGGATAGACCCATAGGTCCCTTTATCCTTATTTCATTAACCTTTTTGATGAGTTACTTGGACCACTTGAGAGGAGTTCTTAGTGCCTCTCAGGATGGTTGTGTCTTCCATGCTTGACTTCAACTACATCATTCCACCGTTGAGATTCATACAGGGTATTGATCAATGCATTATTTGGTCGAAGACCCCAGTTGTCACCTGACTCTAGCACATTGGTGAGTCTATTAAGGGACCCAGATAGGTTCAGGTCCCTTGTGATTCCTAGGATGCGATGGGAATAGTGTTTAGAAGCCCCCAGAGCAATGCTTTTGTATAGATTCATGATTGATGTGGCACATTGTACCACAGAGACTTTGAATCTTAGTCAGTGAGTCCCTATAGTTATTTAAGCTTCCAAGACCAATAGGTAGTCAGTTGTGAAGATATTGCATTCCATGAGAATTCCATGGGTCCTATGTATCATTTCTTCATATTAGTATTGGATTCAGTCTCTCATTGAGGATTACATTTTGTATAAATTCAGGCCTGCAGTAGATTAATTTCACTCACAGCAATTAACAATTGATCATGCAAATTATCAACAATGGAGACTGAATATGGAGCTGTAACACAAAATTATATTAACTGAGTGTACAATAGCCAACTCTGTAATAACATAGGCTACTAAATATATAGAATACATGAGCAAATAGAATGCATAAGGAAGCATCCAAATCTAGCATAAAGCAGGCTTACCCAAAATAGGCAAATCCCCCATAGGTGTAAAAAGCTGATCCCAAATCTATCAAGGACCCCACGAATTAGCAAGGGTGCATAGGCAAGCTAAAGAGTGGTCAAATGGCAGCTCATACATGCTTTTGCATGGAGGAAAGAGTGGAGGATGAAAGGGGAATAAAACAAGTTCACCTCACCTAGTCTAGCTTTCCTTATGTGCTTTAAAAACTAGAAAAGTAGTCAACAAAGCAGAAAAAGCAGAAGGGTGCCTAGGAGGCCAGGAATAAAGCAGATTTGATTCCCAGGAATTTCCCAAGCGCTCCATGAGTCAATAATGGCAAGTTTGACCTCTATGGATAGGCAATTGACAACTTGCACATGGTGGGACTCATGGACTAGGCAAATAAGACAAAATAAATGAAATAATGTCTAAGTGGGTAAATACTATGGGTTGATTATTCTAACACCCCCCATTAAGCCTGACTTTATGAGTAATAAATCAAAAATATAGGGCCTAGCAACAAGGCTTAGTCACCCTTTACATACTGCAAGTCCATATGAACCAAGGAAAGAGGAAAAACCAACTTGGGAAAATCCTCCCTTAAAACATGGACTGTAAAACAAAATTGTAGAATCTTGTCTCCACTCATGCTTTGACAGCATGATCATCAATCCCCAGTAGTGATTTGAGATTGCTGAAGGTCTTCTCACAAAATGATTTTGTGAAGATTTCAGCTACTTGTTCCGAAGATGAACAGAAGAGTAGATGTATGGTGCCATCATGCACAAGCTCTCTGATGTAGTGCATGTGAATCTCAATGTGTCTAGTTCTCTGCTTCTAAAATGGATCCTTGCAGATTCGAATGGTACTCTGTTTATCACAGTAGATGGTAGTTGAGTACTCAGGTTCGAAACCACACTCTCCAAGTAAACCCTGCAACCATAAACACTGAGTTGCTGCATTGACAACTCCTCTGTACTCAGCTTCTGTAGATGAGAGTGCAATGGCACTCTGTTTCTTGCTTGACCAGCTGATTGGCCCTTCTGCAAGCATGAACACATAACCTGAAGTGGACTTCCTATCAGTGCTATCACCTGCCCAATCACTGTCAGTAAAACCAATTAACTCAAGGTCAGAATTGGCCTTATATAAAATCCCATGTGTCCTTGTTCCCTGAACAAAGCTAAGGATCCTCTTTGCTGCTTTCCAATGGATCTCATGGGGCTGATCCATGAATCTAGAGGCAACACTTACTCCATAACAAATATCATGTTGAGTATGTGTCAAATACAATAAACATCCAATCAACTGTCTATACAAAGTGTTGTTTACCATCGGTGGAGAATCACCTTCCTCCAGCTTTACTCCTGAAAGGAAAGGAGTTTTGCTTGCTTTGCAATCTTGCATTTTGAATTTTATCAGCAAATCCAGGGCATATTTGGACTGGTGCACCTTGATTCCAGCTTTGGTTTGAGCAATCTCAAGCCCCAGAAATTGACTTAAGAGCCCCAAATCTGTCATGGAGAAGGCTTGGTTCATAGCTCCTTTTAGGGAAGCAATCTCAGCTTGTGAGCTTCCTGTAATGAGGAGGTCATCAACATATAACAAAATGATCATTAATGAACCATTAATTACCTTTAGATAGACATTCGAATCTGATTTGCACCGAACAAAATTCAGAGATAGCAAGAAGCTATCTATCTTGGCATACCAAGCCCTGGGGGCTTGCTTTAGCCCATACAATGACTTTCTCAACCTGCACACAAGAGAATGGTCAGTATAAAAACCTTGGGGCTGCTACATATATATCTCCTCAGTGAGATCACCATTCAGAAAGGAACACTTTACATCCATGTGATGTACCTCCCATTGCCTTGATGCTGCAATGGCTAGAGCTAGCCTGATTGAATCCATCTTTGCCACTGGGGAAAAAGTCTCATTGTAATCAATTCCATGAACCTGTGAGTAGCCTTTAGCTACCAATCTAGCCTTGCACTTCAGTGGTGAACCATCAGCAGAAAATTTGGTCTTATAGACCCACTTACACTGTACTAGTTTTCTCCCTCGGGGAAGATCCACTAGCTCCCATGTGTTGCTTTTCTGTAGCGAGTTGAACTCCTCATTCATGGAAGCTTGCCAT